>JAPZDV010000016.1:647416-675816 GCA_029814665.1 Acanthurus lineatus
TAATTTAAAAAGAAATCATTTAGCTATAAAAAATAAACACAGGCTTTCCATCCCAAACACTAACACACAAAAAAAAAAAAAAAAAAAAAAAAAAACCCAATCAGCACGGAGTTTGCCAAAGCAATTTATTTCACTTGACTTCACTAGTCTGGCAACAGCCTACTGAGAATGAGCATCAGCAAATTTAGCTGAAAATTATTGTGATTGTATTTTGTACTGTACTTAATTCCCCTGTTGGAGCTGGACCTAATTCAGAAGGGGGTATCAAAGACCAATTAAAAAGGATAACATGTTACACAACTCCAGATAACACATTTTAAAGTCATAAGCTTGTTCTGTTTGCTTAATTAGTTAACTAGGTGTATGTGTTTAACAGCTACGCTGTAAAACCTAGAATTATTACAGCCAGACTTACTGACTCTAGCTGTAGACACTGTGGCTAGCCACTTTTGAAAAAAAACTCCAAACTGGACAGTGTTTATTCTAAATAACTCACCAAACTACAGAACTACAGCAACAGCCTGCTACAGCAGAGAAAAAATGACTTTTTTGTGTCTTTAGGATTAAAGCCCCACTATGCAGTTTTATTAACTTAAAATCATAGTTTCAAAATTATTTATACATTTCACTGACTTATAACAGAGACAACTGTACCTCCGTCAGGCTGGTCTGATATTGGACTATGTTACTTTGGTTGCTTGCCTGGCACCCTTCAACAACAACGCTACCACTCTACGGCAACACACCAAGTCAAGTCAAGCTGCAAGTCAGACACAGAGTGGACTATGTTGCTGTTGGACTGATGAATGGTGTGCTTAAGTTCTGTGTCTTATTTGTAGCACACTGAGTCCTTACCTTTTTTATCATAAACCATTGCATTCTAAAGAGTTTAAGCAGGCAATGATAGTGATAATGTTAATATTATCTGTCAGAGTAAGAGTTTAGAGCATACAAACTTTTGACTGTTGTATGGCAAAAAAGATGTCCACTTGCCTAAGGTTGGTCGTGAGCCAAGTCAATCCATGTCAAGAAAAGTTTAGCAAGTAACATTAGCGTGAGACAGCCAGCATGCAGAACATCATAATGTAACAATACAAATGAATGGTTGTGAAGTGGTTACACGCCTGCCTGTCAAATAGTTATGATAATGTGTCTCATAGCTAATGGAAAAACAACTATCTGATTGAGTGTACATACCTGCACATATTCATCATAACAGATTGCAGGTAAGGTTAAGCTGTGTTATCAGTTTGATCTTTGTCTAATGGTTAGCAGTTTTACCAGGTACTAGAAAACATCTAATCCAAGTTGTGTCTTCAGCTTGCATACAAACACATAAATAACTCAGTCTTGTGGTGAAAAGTTAACTTCCTCTTGTCAAATCTTAAGTTAGCTTCATAAGTTTGGAACCTTACAAACCTATCTCAACTACTGTTAGCATGTAGTAAACCATCTTCAAAGTATCGTTAGCCATTTAGTTGCAGCATATAGACATTATAGCAAAAGTTGAATACACATAACGTTATAGACATATTACACATGTGAACAGTTTGCAAGCAATGGGCTATAATGTGAGACACTAGCAGAGTCACATACAGTACTATTACTATACTTTTTCTATTGATAATGGTTTTTCAGTTTCTCACAATCATTTGCCAACCCTCTGCTTGTAAACAAATGCATACTGGCTATGAGAGGTAGTAGAGTGGAACAGACCCATGCTCTGTTGCACTCAGAGACCTTTGGATGGTGCCAAAGCACACCAAAACCCAATTTCTACATAGAGGGGCTTTAAAGTCTACAAAAAATCAAAACCTAAAAGTTCGATTCAGGTAATGTGGGTTTTGCATTTTTTATAGAAATAATAATACCATTATTATCCTAAATTTTTAAGGCCACAATAATTGTGTAGTTAAAATTGTAATTGAAATAATTAGAAATAGCATATAATAAACTTGGAAACCATACAGAGTGGTGTGAATTAAACAACTGTTTACTGCAAAATGACAAATCTACCAAAATAATCTGGCCGTAAAAAGACAGGAGACCACAAAGTATGAAGAATATTTGTTGACTAATACCTGATCCGGCACTGGGCTGGAAGATTTTGGGAAGTGCAGGTGGGTGAGCACGTGTAAAGGCTGGCAATGAGTAGGCATAAAGAGAAGGCCGAGCCTGCTGGGTGGTGCTCAGTGGTTGTGTGCATACATAAGATGGAACAGAGGGGTCTGGGGGTTCAGGCAGAGGAGGACAAGATGGGACCGAGATGGTGGAAGAAATGCCAGAGGAAGTTTTCCAATCCATCTCTGAGGTTACTGGTTGAAAAATAAGTGATGACACAAATGAATGAAACTAGTGAGGAGAGAAGATGGGGAGGAAAGCAGAATAAGTAGTGAGGGGGGACAACAGGACCAAACAGGACAGTGGAAGAGTGAATGGTGGAGCAGAAAGTTACCTGTGGGGCCTGAATCAATTGCAGGCCTCCAAGCCAGATCATGTATTCTTGTGGTAGAAGCTGTTATAGAAAGAAAAGGCACAGCAGACAGATCGATTATGGGAAAAGGGAACTAAGTTTTGCATTGAAAATAAAGAGGAAGCAGCAGTGTTAAAAAAACAATTCAAAGAGAAATTAAAAGACGAGAATGGGCATCCTCCCCCAACTTCACACAGCTAATACAGAGTTTAAGCTGACAACAGTGGCAAAAGATCTCTTCAACGAGGCAGGGGTTTGTAGTGGACTACAGTTTTTCCAGAATTAATTTAACCTTGTAGTGTGAAGGTTACAAACTGCAGTACATGCATTCCTTCACAAAATCTAGCACAGTGGTACTTTATTTAGGGACGATTTTCTTTAAAAGCATGTGCAGGGTAAAACTGGTGTTGATATGCTCTGGCTATGTGATGTTGAAATAATTGTGATCATCTTTTTGAGGAAACGCAAATATTACACCACATTACAATAATTACATTTACAACAACAAATTTCAGTAACTCAAAATCTTCTAACCCTTCTAAATAAATGTAAATCTAAATATGCTTTAGATCTTTACATATTACTGACATAAATTACATGACAATACTGAGAATATGATTTATACCTTAAAATTTAAGAAATCACACAAAGGTTAAGTCTTAAAAAAACCTATGGAAAACACGAAATGCAATCTGAGCTAGGTAAAAAATCCGTTTTTTTCTTTGCTGAACTCTACCTAACCCATGTGAAACTGCTAGTGGTGGAGGGCAGTTCTCCTTTTTGACAGCCTACAGTGCATTTTGTCATATGAGGATAAAAAAATTAAGATATGTTAATGGGATATGTTAATGGGATTTTGACTCTGGTTTTATGTATCCACTTGTCAAAAATACAATTTGGAACAGCCATAACTAATATAATGTAGGATACAGACTTAAATATTTAAAAAGATAGCTTGTTTTGGTTCCTTTTAGTTCCTACTGTAGTCAATGGATAGCTGGAATATTTAACAACGATCAGTATTTCAAGTTTTATTTGGCTGTAACTAATCTATACTCACGTTCAGTCTAATTTTTAGGGCAGGATAGAAAACAACTCCTTTTAACTTTCAACTACCTAAAATTACTAAGTTGATGTATTTGCAAAAAATGTAACACGGTAACCCCATCTGAGGGGCCAGGGCCCCACACTAGATGCCCACTTTGCCCTCTGTCAGTGTGATATCAATAAGCTACAAGACCTACTCTAACATCTGTTGGTTACAGCTTTCAGTTAAACTCTCAGATTAGGATTTCTAGTCAGATTTTCATTGCATGTTGATTTGTTTAAAAGACCAGGTGATCATGTGTTCACAGCCTCACCAGATACATGGGTAACTTGTCCAGCTCCAAAGCTGGGCCTCCTGTCCTCACCAGCTTCATCATCACTGTCATTAAAGTCATCCAGATTTCCAATGTCACTCTGTTTCATGCTCATTAGACTGGCCAAACTCTGCATGTCCTCATCTCTGTAACGAGCAGGTAAAGAAACCTCTTTTAACATTAGATATCTAAGAATGAACTCCTACAAATATCAGAATTACTTAAAAAAACATTGTTCCAACCCTTGTTTAAACAAATGGTTTATTTCTGAGATAAAACTATAATGCTTTGAGAACTTAATATTATCGGTATATTATATTAATATGCCGCTGATTTAATCACTTACGTGGCCTTGCCTTCTTTGAGAAAGACACAGGACAAGTTCAGTTTCAGTGTGGCTTCTATCACTTTGACAGACAGTGGTTTGAGCTTCAGTGTTATATCATATTGGGCCGGCGTGGCACTGGCAAACTTTTTCATATTGACATCAGCTGATGCCAAGACCTTCCTACGGCCTTTTGTCTCCTAATAAACAGAACCAATGGACGAGACAGTCAAGACTGAACACAGACATTTTTCTTTATCCTTAGAATATACTGTAAATATGAATTTTTCAATCAAAAGTAAATTAAAATGAAATCAAAAACAAGGATTACACAGACACAGACTCACATTTTCAATGACAAAAGTCCAGTCCTTGTCTTCAAATTCGTCTGCAGTAGGTTCCTGTTGACAGACAAAGAATTGCCTGAGGCCTTATTCTGTACATAGCACTCCCCATCCAGGATAAGAACTAAATTCTGTATCTCTACAATTAATTCATGAGCCTTAGTTAAGTAAACTTGGCTTCATACCTTGAAGAGTGTGACAGTGATGTCTAAACTCTCAGGAACCTGCCAAACCACCAGGCCTCTGTAGGGGTTTTTAATCCCTGGCTGCCAGCTGTGGAGCTGACAAAAAAGAAAACAGAAATAATCTCACAACTGCTGCCTAAGAGTTCTACTGACTGTATTTTGGCCTTAGCAAAGCACACTTTAAAAACAATGTTACAAGAAACTTTCTTTTTGAAATAAATAAACATATTTCAAAGATCCAAACATGTGTCATAACATCATAGCCGTCAATGTCCAGGAGCCATGTAAGGACAACTGCTTATTCTGAAAGTTTCTGAATGAATCTAATCTTTTATTTCATCTTTATTACCTTTGTACTGTGACGTCTGCTTCTTCTGATCCACACCACTCTTAGTTTGTCTGGTTGCCTACAATCATATGACAGAACAAATAACATTTGAGTGTTTCCATCAGGCAAATGTAAGTATACATCATAAATATCCTCTTTGATCCTCTAAATATATTTTTCCAACACTATCAAAAATACAGAATTTATTTTTAACTGATACAGAGATTTTGTATTGAGGTAATATTATTTAGTCCGTAGCACATGCTACCAAATGCCAGTCTCTACTGGTGGAACAGGCAGCTGAGCTGAGAAAGATGGTGACTGTGAAGAGGCAGAGAAGTGGCAGGATAATGTCACGGTTGCCAGAGTACAGACCTTTGAATGTGCATACTCCACCAAGGTTAGCTGATGGATTCTAGTGAGTCTGACTAAATATTAGCTGATTAGTCAAGCTGTTGTAACTGGTTGTCAAGTGTTGTCCAGCTGTACACTAGTCAAAAAATGTTTTCTGGGATGAAAACAGCATGATTTGAAGCAGAGGGTGGGTCATGCCTTTGGCATCCTTGAAAAAATCATGCAAGCTCCAAAATAAAGGAGGGAACTTAAACTAGGTAGTGCTGATAAAATATGAATCAAGACTCTGTTACAAGATAGCTTGTTTCTTGCTTAAAATGTTTTCATAGACATATATAACTGTACTGTTTAGCTGTAATATGAGAAGGTTTGTAACACATCCACCATGTTGAAAATGGAAGGAGACAAAACCAAGCATTTCCCAACTCGCAGGGCGTCACCCATCAACTACAGCTTTCACTGGTCTTTGTAATTGACTAAGGAAAATCAAATTTCCCTGCCCATCAGAGAACATTTAAAGTGTGGTCAGTGTCAGATTGAAGATAGAAACAGTGCAAAGTCAGGCAAAGTTTTAAGAACTAGTAAAATTACCTGCCGTCCAACTGCATATTTGCCATATCAATCTCTATCTCCAGCAGCTCAACATTAATGTTATGTCTGACCAGCCAACAACCACACAGCAATCACACAAGCCCATCACTGTGTCTTTTAAAACACTGAGGTGAAGAGTTCATCTACAAGAAAATGAAAATGAAAATCCTGTGACTGTGTGAGTAAGAACTGTGACAGAGAACAAGTTTTCTCAGGATAAACAGCTCTAATTCAATGTGTGCCTGTATGTGTTTGTGGGAGGGAGAGACAGAGAGAGAAAGAGAGAGAGGGAGGGAGGGAGGAAGAAACTGGAAACACCCTATTAAGATATTGGGATACACACACATAAGGGGCTGGAATCTTACTCAGACTCACATTATCCTGTGAGACTTAAAGACAGCAGACTGCTTTGTAAACACACTTAGAAAAAGCATAGAAAAGGTTCTGATGATATTGTGCTTTGGCAACAGCTGTCCATGCAGCTGTGGTAGCTCCTTTAAACTTAATGTATTATTTGTTTTATCAATTTTTGTTGTTGTTTTGTGTGTCTGTTTGTTTGGTTGTTTTTTGTTTTTTTGCTTTATTGCTGAAGTATTTATAACCCATTAAAAAAAAGGCTCATCAACAACAACAACAAACCCAGGCCTAACCTAACTTTTTGTGAGACAAAACAAAAGATTATGGTACTATCATACAATCACGCCTATTTTATTCTGTCCACCCAGGCTTTCTGTGGTGAGAAGGTAGAGAGAGTTAAAACCTCTTATCCTTTATCTTTTATTCTTCATACTACTACTTAATTTCTAATGTGTAATTACATTTAAAGGTGGGCAAATTGCAAATGCAATGTAAACACATCCAGCTAAATAAAAATGACACACAAGAAGCACAAGACCTAGATGTCACTCAAGCTGACAAGTGAAAACAAATCTGTGCAGAGGGATGATGAGACTGGATAATGAGAAACAAGCACACTTTCAATTGCAGGTTTTCTGCAAATTATGTAATGTATGCTACATTTATATCTACACTTAGCTTATGACATCAGGCTTTTAACACAGCTTAAGTGTGAGTTTCAAAACAACTTTTAACACTTAAGCCTTCAGACGCAGGGAGACAACATGACATATTAACTCAAGCTTTTACCCAGAGTGTCTGCTCAAGTTTACAGACTATCTACTTAAACTTAAGCATGCTATGCACTAAGTGATTATCAGTGACATTCCATGTGTGCTCACTCTCATTTTGACTAGTAGTTTATATGATTTCAATAAACTGTTAGGGACCCTCTGACTTTTCATGTAATTTGGCCCATCACACTTTGTAATAGCAATGTTGCCATGTTTCAAAATTTTTTTAAGCACAAACTAAATAACTTTTGAAATTAAGACACAGGTGTGAAATGTATGGCAAAATTAGTTACAGCATGTGCTGTCAGTACTGGCCTTAAAAGAGCGTTACTGCTTTAACTGTAGCAGAAACATTGTGCCTGGGGTTTCTTCTTATGTTGCATATCTCTTGTACTCACTTTTTGGTGAGAGGGGTTGAGAGAGACAGAAGTGAGAGTGAAAGAGAGAGAACAGAATTAGACATCTGCCATAATGAATTTCACAGAGTCTTACTAGCAAGCCTACACCTGTTGCACTATTTGTCATTGACATTATCTGCTGCTGTTGCCACAGGCTGCCCTAAAAATGAGTGACAGTGTTTTTTAGCTGCCATAGTCTGTATATTTGAGTACAGATTCTCAAGACGAAATAAGTGTTATTTACGTCACATGCCTACTCAGCTCTGGTTGTTAATAACTAAAGTGTTTGTTTTCATCAGTTTGAAGTACACCATGTTTGAGCTTTACAATATGAGGTAATGCTGGATGGTGTGAGGGAAGTTGTTGATCATACAACTTCAACAAGTTTTCTTGACTGTTCGAAACTCTCTGACACTTCAATGCAAGTAGTGTTTGCTAATCAGCTAAGGGAGATGGGTCGTCTAGCTGATCCACATTTTACACATTCTTGTCATAGATTTTAGAAAACACAACCTTATATATATGTGTGTGTGTGTGTGTGTGTGTGTGTGTGTGCGTGTGTGTGCGTGTGTGTGTGTGTGTGTTTTCTTCAAAAAATGTTGAAATAATGCTCAAGGTTGAACTGATCTTTCAGCAAAAATTGAATCTTTATCTTTGACTTATTAGTGGTCTAGATGTTGTTTTACAGCCTTCCCTCCCATTTTTTTCTCAACATTTATAAGATCCTCTTTCATCACAGATAATGAGGCATATCTTACCATTAACACACATTTAAATGAAATAACACACAACATCCTGGCTCAGACCAGAGCTCACTGCTGTGTTTTCACAGTGTGTTCGGAGCATCACGTGATGTTATATAAACTGTGAACAAGTACAGACACAGCCTCACAAGGAGTTGCTCTGGTTGACATTGCTGAGGAAATTAAGGCCGTACTCTGGGTTCAAAACTATTGTAAACATTTAAATCTAAACATTTAAACCAAACAGTCAAATACAACCGGATGGTCCCAAAGGTCTGCACTCAGCATTAAGCCCTGAGACACTATGGGATCTCTGGTGTCACTTTTGTTCAGTTCAATCATTTGAAAATTTTAGAAGCCTACTGTTGCACTACCATGTTTCTACAGTAGCCCAGAACGGTCAAACTGAACACTTATTCCAAAGACAGCTTTCGTTTTTTTCCCAAGTTTTGAGGCCACTGTAGATTCTCCTTTATGCTTGGAAGGGGACAGTGAGCAGCGGGATAGCTGAGTCTGATACACTCTGCAATTTTACAGCAAGTTTCAACTAAATCCCACAAACTGAACCTGTACAAGAGACATTTAAGTCAAACCTCCAAAATCAAAATTCTGACAATGAAAATTAAGCAGAAACAAACAAGCAATTAGAAATTTTAATCAAAAATGAAGACTTATTAGTGCAAAATTAAAATGTGTTATAAGGTATTACATCCTGACTGATTTTGGATGTCTGGGGCTGATACCAATATCAATATGGGAAGTTTCAAGAAATGTGATTATGATTTGTCTTCTAATATTAGTTTTCTTTCCATGATACAAAACAGAAATACTCAATTTTGATAAGATTTTGACATTTCTATTTTGTGCAAATTATCAGCTGAAATATTTGATAATATACCTGCAATAAGCCAACATCAGATCATATTTTAATCCCTAAGTTTTTTAGTTAAGCTTCAGTAGTAGGCCAAAATTTGAGCTTTTAATAAAACTTTAGAAATTTTATAATTAGCTCTGTAGTTAACCAGTCAAATGTTTGCCTTTTTATGTCATACTCAAAGTAAACCAATTTTGACTTCACAAACTAAAACTGTAAAAAAAAGGGGGGGTGTTATAGGTAAAATTAAGTGGTATTAAGTCAAATTTTTACTTATTAGATTTTAACTTTTAGCAATTTCAGCAATAATTGCATTTGGGTATGAAACTATGTCTGACTAATGGCTAATTCTGGCTTAAACTGTCATCATTTCTATTTACTCTCACATAGTTTGTATTTCCTATTTCACAATTTCTAAATACATAAGTCATATTTTTTACCTGTCATTCACTTATTATTTTTGCTACAGTTGACAGTTTGTACACAATTTCAACATAATAAACATTATACATTATTTTTTATATTTTCCATTTACAGTTTCTTTTGCTTTCATTTATATTTTATGTGCATTAGATAAGTGCATAACTGTTAATGACAAGCAAAGTATATAAAATCTTGCAGTTTGGCTAAATACCATCTATGACAAGATCCACCAGAGACAGAAACATGTTGATACTGGTCAGTTTGTATCATACTTTTTGAAAAGCACAGAATCAAGTTACAAGAAGCAGACCACTAAACAAGCCAGGGCTGGAGGACTGAAAGCACATGCCAACTCCACCCTGAGTAATGATAATGGAATTAAAGGAACTGCTGCAGTGGCAAAACTGAGGAAATTAGACCAACAACCACACACTAAAAGGTATGATTGATAACAGTGACTCTGATCTACAACTTCCCCCTGTGGGGATATTTTACTCTGAAATCTACTTTTCGATCAGTGTCCAGCTTTCAAATTTTTCAACAAGCAAGCTGTTAAAAAGGAAGTGACACATATTCACTATTCCCTCAAAGACTGAAGGACAGATTAATTATCACCAACCATTTTATCTATAAAATACACTAGTTGTAGGAACCTTAATACTTTATTGACACCAAACTGATGTGACCAAATAAGTATCAAAAAACCAACTTGCCTAGTACAAAAAGTTGCGACTAAATGGCTGCTTTTTGTTGACTTGAACCACCGTTATTGTTGACACAATCCCTACCCTTAGATAGGCCACTAGAGCTCCAAACTTGCAGGATTGAGCAGAAGCCCTTAAACAACTTGAAGGAAGGCTTAGTTTTTGCTGTACCTGGGTATCTCTGCCTTTATCATGACAAAAGCAAACCTTAATAATAGCATGTCATGGCAGTCTGCATGCCACAGCTTTAAAAACCAGATGAGAGCTGTCATGAGATGTTAACCAATGGACAGAAAACAGGCCAACCTTAAACAGACCAGCATCAGTGAAAAAATAATACTTGGAAAAATAATTGTAATTGCTGTCCTCATTCGAAGCAGTGCATTGCTTGGCTTAATACACCATTGCACCATTGCTCCTGCTGCATTTCCAAACTAGGGGTGTGCAGACCACCTTTGACTCATGCTGATCCACAGATAATGGGATGAAAACATATGGATCTAAAAAGATTTTATCCCAAGACCCCATAACATGTTAAATCAGAAATTCAAAAAGTTCATTCCTGGGTGAGGTGGCACCAAAGGGAGAATATGAATTTATGACTTCATTGTTGTAAAATACTGGTTATTGCTCTGTTGGTGCTGATTGTGTGCATGACCACATCCCTTTTCTTTCATCCCAGCAGAGATTTTCAGTCGTGTTTCAAGCGTTAGCTTTGGGCTGTCCGAGCTCAGATGAGCACTTGGACACCACACCTTACAGTAACATGATGCGATATTAAAAACTGAGGCGGAAGTAATGAAACATGCTCTCTGAGGGAGCGCCACCATCATTTTTATAAAACTCTACACAAACTCTGAATTATTAGCAATAACAAAACAGTTGAAGGTTCAGATATCACATTTGTCCTTCTACCCACTCAATGAACAAATTGACTATGTCTTTCTTCTCTAAAGCCTTGACAAACTGGCAAAAGGCAAAGAAAGTCAACCTAAGTAGTGACTTTAACTCTTAGCAACAGCTGTGTGTGTTCGCTTCCGCCCCTCTGTGTACATCGCATAACTGCTAGTAATAATGATGGAATAACACGCAAACAATTATAAGGGGAAAAAATCACAAAAAAACACTTGTTGATGTGTGGGGTTTGTGCTGAACAGAGACCGAATGATCCCTAAAAAGCCATTTTGTTCCGTGGCAAACATAACTGCCGAAAATAAACATGCTAATATCTTTAAAAAGGAGTTTGGCATCACTTGCTCTTCTCACACACATACAGGACTATCAGTCCTTCTGACACTTGGAAAAGACAACTAAAACATAGCAAACGCAACACATCCACTATATTAGCTAGTTACAAGTCTCATGACATGCACTTACCATTTATTTGTGCATTCTATCATCAATTCTTGAAAAGATGCAGCGAACTGAAATTTGGACGCTTTCTTTCCGACCCGTTGAAGCCGCTTCCACACCGAAGTCATGGTTAGATTCAGGCTTGTCAAACACTTCACTCAAAGACACGAAAAACAGACATTAATACGAAGTTACTGCGTAGCCCCGCTAACATGTCCCTCCGCTGGGACTTCACCGGGGAAATTAGACGAAGAAACTCCACCTGTTTCGCGGACAGCTCCCTTTCGACGGTGTCTTACTCATTCGTCACCGGCATCTACGCCATACAGATGACAAAACAAACACACGCCTCAAGTTCTAGCTAGCGTCAATCTAAAGAAAATGAACAGGAAAACTGTGGAGAACGACTTTCAAAATCAAGTCCTCGTCTACAGACTGTGTGATGACTACTGGCAGTTGCTACTTGCACCGAGAATTTAACATCTCGCGGTTGAATGCGTCCGTGAAAAAGTCATGTTGTAGTTTACATCCAGATCGGGTAATAAATTTGATTTTTGGTCAACTGGAAGAAATAATTTAAATGTACAATTTCAGTGAATACATTCCAGCGAAAAACGCGTTGTCTGGACATAGGGGCCATTTTATAGAGTAGAGGACTGATACTCGTCAGTCAACATGATGCAACAATAATCACGTGAATCTCAGATTCAGCTAAACCAATAAACTTTTGGTGGACTACAATGCTTCTGTGCATGTTACTACAAACAAACTACGACTTCTAAAGCATAAGTGCCACACAAATATCTTAAACCAAGCAGCACAGGCTATCAGTACAAACAGTACAGTTTCAAGGTGGGAACCCAAGATTAATTTCACCAATTCAGTATTAGAATAAATGTGGAATATGGTGACAATTTCCCTTCTATTTCAGAGTAACAACATTACATCATAATCAGAAAAGTGTTTTTTGAAGAATGTACTGATGTCACAGTGAAGGTGACTGTTGACCTGGTGTGACATTGTGGCATAAATAACATAACTATAGCGGCATATTGTAACATAATAAGTTGGATGAGTCAAGTTCCCATGTTTGTGTTAATAATGTCATAAATACTATGATAATGGTTGACATAGCAGGAAATTCTGGAGAGATGTGTGCAGGTTTGAATATTTGTAAAGAAACTGATAGTAGACAAATATTTTATTATTGCTAAAAACTTGTGAAACAGGAAATTTATTTTTTTTAGTTTATTTATAATTTCATTTGACAAAAATAATAAGGTATTTAAAAGTGGGACTTTTTCCATTTGAGAGTCAATACTTCCTTTTTAGACAGAGTTTATCACGGCTAACTTGACGCAAAAGATTCGATATGGTCACACCTACAGTGACTTCATATTCTCCGGGTTAATATAATAAACATGAATGATGTTGTTCATCTTTTATGCTAATATCACCAAAGCAAAAAAAAAAAAATCCTAAAATCACACAACAAAAATTACAACCAAATGCCATCATGGATAAAATAGCGTAATGTTCAGTATGATTACTTTGCTGAGAGCCACCTGGATGCGTATTTCCCTAGATTTTCATTAGGGCTGTTACAAAATATATAGATATAATTTGCTTTTATTATCAATCAAAAAAAAGAAACGAACAATCCCCCTCTGCCTGAATCACAGTGCTGCAGATGACTTGACTCACACAAAGAGGACTGTAACAAATAACAGATTCAGCAGCCCTACACACATAGTCCTCAGAAAAGTCAAACAGTGATTAGTGAGTTCCCATGAAACTCTGTTTAGGGATATTATCTAAGGACTGAATACAAAACAGAAATTGCTTGTAACCCTGACAGGGAAAGTTTTCCCCTCTGTCATGACTGAGTCCCCCTCAGCTGGAGGGACTTTTCCAGTTAAACCCTGACTCTATTTATAATCTCTTGCTGACACATTGAGCAGCTGGGAATATAATGTAGCCTCCAAAAGACAAACAAACACAAACAACCTGTTCAAAGCCTGAATGCTAAGAGTTGGTTGAGGAGTTTACATCAAGCGTTCATATTTTGATTACATAAAAAAAAAAATATTACTATGTCTTTTCAGATATAGAAGATGTGTATAGAACCATTAAACTTAATGCCCTGTGATGCAAACCATTATACTTCGTGGCATAAAGATTTTATCTGGAATTTCTCTGGTTTGAGTTTTTCTTAAATTAATAAGTAAAATAAGTAAGAGGTTCGCCAGTTGGATGGAAAAAAACCTGAACATTTGCAGTCAGTGTTTGATCAGGAAATAAGTAATTAGGAGATGGGTTCTATAGCTTTTATAACATGCACATACTAATAATTTTTTCCACTGGGACAAACCAGAATAAACTGTAAACAATATATTGACATGATATATTATCACCTTATAGAATGTATATGGCAGTGGTCTTTGCAAACAGTTGCCTGTTTGAAAATTCAGCAGGTACACACTACATTATACATATGCAGTCATCTTTCTGTCTAAACTAAGTTTTAGTTACCGTCCTTTTGGGAGAAAACAAGTAAAAAATTCCAAAAATGGAGGATGCTTGTTCCCTTTTTAATGGGACTATTTCATATCAGAATTTGTTTAAAGAATGTATTTTGGGTTAGTTTAGTCATTTGAGGTAAACATTAATGAAATAACTTTTTTAAAGAATTTTAAAGACACCCTCCAGACAAGTAGGTGTAAATTTAAAAAAAATTCTGAAATTATTGTTTGTAAGTGGAATATTGCACAATAATGTAAATTAAGCAGATGCAACCAAAACCTTTGGTAAACGAATGTTCTATGTTACATTACTTGATAATCATCAGCCACCAAGTTACACAGGTTTTAATGAGCACTCATACATGCACATTTGGGGTTTTCACCATTGACCTAAAACCTGACCTCATTTTGTGGAACAGAGAGAAGTTACAGGGAACCAAACTAAGTTGGACGGATGAGAGGCGAGGACTGTGTTGTTGTGAGTGTGTTTCCAAACCACTTTTAACATGGGCGTTGTCATTTTTGAGATTCCAATACTCATTGTGCTACAGTTAAGGTTGTTTGTGCCAAATGTTCTTCCTCAGCACCTCAGAATGTCACAGTTGTACTCAATGTTAACAATCTGAGGTTAAGGAAAGAAATCAGGGATCCACAGAAAACCACCACTATAAAGACTACTGTATGGTAGCTGTGGACACAAGGACAACACCATGAGTCTGCTGATGTATATCCTTGCAGATCCAACATATTGCTACGTCTTAGAGATCAGGAAATAGCGAATGTGAACATAGCAGTGGTAACAAAAACACGCATCACGTAGGTGCAGATAATGACTTAGAGATGTAACTTAGAACACTTATTCACAAAGGTAGTAGTCATATATTTACAGACATATTATTGTGCAGCACTCTGTTCTTGCAAAACACATACAGTCTGTGAAAGTTTTGATTGGACTTCATATAAGGACATTTACACAATTAGTCTGATATGTTTTGGGTTTTTTTTGACAAATTTTAAAATCCCTAGAGGGGCCTCTACATCTCCTGCCTCATTAAAAATTCCACACCCCTTGTATATGCAAATTTGTTTATTTCTAAAAATTTTTCTTCTGTGCACAAGATGCTGCTTTCTTAACTGTAGAGGACCCTGCGCAGTGAATGTGCACTGGTGGCTTCAATATCTATATCACACTTTTAGAGGTTGCGAATAGAACCACATTTGACTTCCAAACTATTTGTGATGTCACACATCATGCTCTAAGACCCACCTCTTAGGATCATATTTTTTAATTGACACAGAGAAACCATCACTCTGTGAAAACAGCCTTCTAGTTTTAAACTCTGCATATACGTCATTCTACAGGGCGCAGATTTGTTTGTTCTTACCAAACTGTAAGAATAAAAAGAAATACATATTTTGGGGTGACGAGGAACTATAAATTGAACATCAGCATTTGACATGGTTGATCACAGTACTTCTTTACACAGTCTTGAGAACTAAGTCAGTCTATGAATGTGTTCTTATCTGGTTACAAACATTCAATACATCATACAGAGGGCTGTTTACATTAGTCTTGGTAATCATGCATTACAGAAACATGGCTTTTGTTTGGGAGCTGCATGAGGAGACAGCATGGGTCCCATGCTTTTCTCTCTGTATACACTGATATTATCACACAGAGACAGTGGTAGAATACAACTACACTTTTAAGCCACATGAGACTACTTACTTGTAATCTGAAAATAATAAATGTGAGAATAATTGTGTTTTTTTTCAAATAATCAAAACAGAGAAGTACTTTATCTTGTTCAGTCGCCAGAAGAGAAGAAAGTTTGACCAAAGTGTCAGAAAATTGTTGTCAGCATGTCTCCTTGCAACCAATTATTATATCAGGGGCTTCACATAATAAGCGTCAGTGTGTAATTGGTCAGGCTGCATCATGGTATTGATACAAGAGTTGAAAAACCCTGATTGGACCAGATGTACCAAGTAAATAAGAAATCAGTTCCACATGCTTGCAGTCTCACGTGATCTTCTCCTAGTACATGCTGTCCCAGGCTCCATAAGTGCTAAGAGATTCATCCTGCTCCTGGATCGGTCCCTGCTGGGATTGAACCTCCCTGTCAGTGTTCCTCCATCCTCCTGCAGTTAACTCTGCAGGCACACAGGGAAACAGCTGCATTCAGGAGGGTAAAACAAAAGCAGGAGAGAAGGAAGAGTGGAGGGGAGTCTCCACATGTGTTAGCAGTTTTTTAAAGCTGGTGTCTTGGCAAAGCTCTATCAGTGGTGAGGTTATGTTTGTCTAAGAAACTATTCTTGGAATTGCATTTCCTGGTCCCTGTGGTTTGGTGACAGCTCCTAATGTGGGAATTAATGAGTTGTATCACAATAAAAGGGGATTTTTCCTACAGACAGAAACCTAATGGTTAATAGACATAACTCTAAATCATATACATATGAGTGAAGCAGTCAAATTTTCGGGGACTATAAAGCTGCTTTGTTTATATCTTGATTTTTTATCAGTCTATGATTTATGCAGATGGGGAGGGGGTCATGGGCACAGCTATGAGGTGAAGTCATTCTAAAACAATCCACTTCCTGTCTGCTGGCCTGCTACTTGGTCTTGGCATGCATCCTGTTTTGGAGTCCAGGGAACTGCAAAGAAAATGAACATATATTCTGACCAATATACAGTACCAAAATACAATGCAAAAGTTCAAAGTTTTATGCTATTCATTGTAATCCACTTACAACAGAGTTTAATCCATTACATAACAAAATATAAACAACCACTAATGCTACTCAATGACTGAACATCCAAACAGATGTTAACATCTGGCAGTGTTTGACATGAATCACCACATCCTTCTCTCCACGCTCCAACAGCAGTGAGTCTTGCTCTGCACTCTCCCTCTCCACATCCAATATCAAGGACCATATTTATTAGTCAACATGAAAAGATTCTGTAAGGACTGCGAGGAATCCGAGTGTAACACTAAATGAATAGTTTTTCCTCATAGATTCATCCACCTAAACACCAGGAGGATACAGTCATTTGTCAACCAGAAAGCAGTGCAGGTTATAGTCCAGCTGCTGTCATCCAGACTGCTGCAATACTCTTATTACTAGTGTAGAGCAGAGTTCCCAAGTTCTTCTACACTCTGCTTTAGCTATTGGTGAATGTTTGAATCTGATTTAACATACTGTTACTTGCCTGCATGCTACAAATGGTCCAGGCCCATTCTAAATTCATGACAGTCAAAACATACATTCCAGCCCCATTTATTCGGTTTTGCTTCTGCCAATAGAATTGCTAGTTCCTGACTACAAGGGGGGCACATCCTGCTATCCTGGCTCTACAATAGTAGAAGAACTGCTGTCCTGTGGTCCCTTTGACCACAGGACAGCAGAAACTCAAGGTCTTCTGTTTGGACTGAAAACTACTTGGCAACTGCAGGTGTAAACTTTAAAAGACATTGGCATCCAGCAAACAAGAAGGGTCTGATGAAGAGACTATAAGGTTTCATCATAAGAAAGAGTACGATCCAGCATTTTTTAAATTTATTTATTTATTTTTGGTGTTGATATGTGGCTAAAAGTGATGATACCTGATATCACCTAGTATATTTATAAACAGTTGCATTAAAGGACCTCTTCAAGGCTGATCCTAATGTTTTTTTAGTGCTCCTTGTAGGAACAAAAAATTTGTAATCAAAGTGGACTTAGTATATCTCCACCTCAGTTATTTTACTGGCAGTGCGGACAAGCTACTGCATTTTAATCACAATGCCAGACAATTTTCTCTAAGAGCTCACTAAACACCTGACAAAGTAAGAAATTCAAACTCAAAGTGAACATGAGACAATCACTTTCTTTCTAGGCATGGATGAACATGTACTTGAGATTTACTGATGCTCTAGTAATCAGATCCCTGGTGGTATCATGCCCTACATATCCATGTGACCTTTGTAAATATAGCCTGGCTAAGCCAAACACCTGTGAGCTGTCTGTCAGAAGCACTGAAGGGGGGGTCAGGCGGCAAGAGTATACACCACAATATAAATAAGGTCACAGAACATCATGTTGTCCATGAAACTGTGATGCAACGGTCTACAGTGCAGTCACATGTATGACCTTTGAATATGCTCTAATACACTCATGATATAAGACGGCACCATTAAAAGATTAAAATGTTATACAAGATGGTATTTCATGTGCTGTGGCTAAGGATAAAAGTAATATTCTCCATGTTTGTCCACATTAATGTGGTTATAAAAGTAAAAGTGAAGCTAGCAAGCTTAGCAAGGATATTCAGGGTGACTGTGATTAGCTTCGACAGCTTTTCTTGGTGGTGGCTTGCTCTTGCTACAGGGTCCTGGGCAGTTGCAAAAGGGATACTAATTTTTTGGTTTTTGGTTTTAGGACAAATATGGTGGTTGGGGCCTTCCTACATCATACACTACAAATTACTCTGATTTGGAAACTTTTAGAAGTTGTTTAATTAAAAGAGCAAATCTTCGAAAGTCACATGTACCTCCCTTTTTTTTTACAATTTTACATACATACTGTGGTCCTACTACTATATTTCCATTTCCTTCTTCATATCCCCTGCTTTTGAATTACAGTGATTTCAATGGCAATAGTCATTTTGACCTTGTAACACTGATGTAACATTGCCTTTTTAAACATCTAGTGGGCAAGGAACATCAGCAACTTTAAGATAGATACTGTTAGTGTAGTATTCTCTTTATTTTTTGCTCAATCTTAAGTTCAACATGTAACCAATTTCTCAATGAAATGCTCTACTTTGGTCACCACCTGGTCAGAAACTGTGTCTGTCTCCTATCTGGTGCTGAACAGTTAGAGCACAGCTGGCTAACTTAAGCACAGGTTGCCAGGTAGAAATAAGGTTAATAAGGACCTAAACAGTGAAGGAGGGGGCAGTGTATCCAACATAATGAGCCAAAGAGGCTAAGAAAAAAGTAGGTTGCAGAGCTGCAAAGTTGGTGATAATACTTTGTGGTTTTCATCCCTACACTTAACTTTTTTCACAATCAATAGTAACTGAACCCTAATGTTCACACAAAAACATTAATTAGTGTACCATTTAGTGTTTTTACTTGCCTAACTTTGACCACTCTAACACTACACTGTACTTGTCACATACAGATATTATTGGTTTCATTATTAAATATTGAGTTTATTATCAGTTGACTGCAAAAAATTCTTTTCTCATCACATTTATCATTTATGTACATCATTAATGTAAAAACATGTAGTGCAGTTTTGAAGTTAGCCTTACTGTGGTGGGAGAAATAGCAGTAGCAGAGGGCTACAAATCTAACAGCATTAAACCGACAGCTCACTTCCCTTGAGGCAATTGTGTCGACCATGTGACCTTTGAATCTTTGTGTCTCTGAGGCAGTACTGGGACAACAGTTGGCCGTGGTATTTGACACAGTGTTTGACCAGCTCTGAGGAGGCTCATGTGTCTGGTGACCGGCCATCACAAGACTGTCATGACCATCAGTCATCTCTGGAGCAGTGGGCCTGAGCACAGCCCTATAAACTGCTAACTGGAGGGGGAGAACAATGAAAGCACTCAGCAGTGACTCAACAGAAAACTCAACAAAACAACTGATATTCCTCCATTTCCTTCTTTCTGACTGTAAAACTCAATATTTATATCTGTCATTACAACAGCGGAGCATATCCAAACCTTGAAATCAAGCCCATCCAACGACTGTGAGATGAGCTGGAAAGCCAACTCCAAACCAGGCCAAGCCAGCACAAAGGGGGGGTCCAGGCTCAGGGGGCTGGTACTTGCATGTGGGTTTTGGTGGTTTGATTAACTGCAGAGCTGTAAGGTGGAAAACCTAGTTGTGATACCTTAGTAATTTTACTTTATAACGTGCACACATTGTACATTTCCCTAAATTAAGTTGTATTCAGTTGTATTCAAACTGCAACTTCAGTAATATTCCAGTCTAGCACTATGAGTGCCTCTGGACATACAATGAAACTACCCCACTGATTCTACAATTTTTTCAGTAAATTATGATGTTGAATGTATGTTGATAAGTAATTGCATTTAAACTGAACTGGGACTTAACTGACAGACTGTCAGTGGTACTCTAAACTACTACTTCTAAAAAATAACATGGTTCTCCACTCTAAACCCTCAGTGTATAAAATGTTTAGCAAAATAAGATTGATAGCACACATGAAAGGCGAGAGAGAGAGTGTGTGTCTGCGTGTGAGTGTGTTGCCGGGGAAAGAGGAGAGCTGGCAGTGCAAGGCACAAAGGCACAAGCTCAGATTCATGGTGGCTTCCCTTTCCAGTCCTCTGTGCCATATACAAACACAGCCATAGTAGGAGAACACACAACAGGCCTCTGTTACAACTCCAAGTAAAGCAGTCTGCTCTTTCAGTTAGATGGTTCATTAAATGAGCATTCAGTCCAAACATGCTGCCCCAAAGCTTTTTCTCTGTGTAGCAAAGTGAGGGGATGTCAAACAATCATGTAGAGTGAACTTGTATTTCTTTATGTCATCACTGTAGCTCACTGAAAGGTTGTGGTTTTTTATCTTTGTTTAAAGCTTAATTTGAAACTAGTTTTGATCTCAAAGAAGAACTTGACCAATTTTACACACATCAGTGCTCTCTCCGGTATGAGGCTGATAAACACACAAGCATGATTTTACTGTACAGATGATCTTGAAAGCCTCCGACTTTTTCAATAACTCTACATCAGTGTATGTTTTCAGATGCTGGGTAGCACTCCTGCACATGTGTGAAAAAGATGCATTAAGTTCAAGTGTCTTCACAGAGAGCTGCGTGAGGTCTGACAAATGCCCCCCAGGTGATATTACGTGACTCAGCCTTGGTTGGATTGGTAGTTGTAAGCACCAAGTTTTGATAAAGAAGAACAGTGTGTGAGGCAAAAAAGACAGTATCGCTTGTTTTGCTGCATCAGTTTTAATCATTTTTATAAGTCTATTGTGAAGTATACTCTTTGACAGTAGAATTGTACTCCATTGCAAAATCAGTACTGATTAGCCAATGCTGAGATCTCTGCAAATTTCCACAGTATAACATAAGCAGTCAGACCAGTTGGAAATCCTCAAACAGTTAATCCAGAATATCTAAGCAGTTCTTTTTCAAGGTCAAACTAAAAGAAATAAGCATGCCATAAATCAAGTCTGGTAGTTGTAAGTGGAAGCAGAAGATCAGTCTGTAATCTATAAAGAATGTTTATTCATAGTTTCAATCTTAATTTTACCTTTCATTTTCTCTTTCGAGTCAGCTTGCCTGGGGGTTTGTTTGAAACAAGTCTGATTGCCTGTCTGCTCGTGTTTCTTCCCCTCTTTATTACAGTTGTTGGAGCTGCTTGAGAAAGAGGTGGCTGTACAAACAGTGTGTGGCAAGAATGCGCTGCGGTTTTATAGCAGCTGTGCATTAGTTAGGTGTGACCCCTTGTGGTCAGCCTTGAACATGCTCAACATTAGTTCAAGTTACTTCCATCTAAAACTTAATTTTGTATTATCTCAATTTTTCAAAGTGATTTGTGAAAGGTATTGGTGTGAAGAAGTGGTCAACAATATGTTTAGCTTTTTTTAAAAAAGCAAGGGTTAGGGTTACAAAGAAATTCAATTAGCTTTATAGTTTAAACAGATAATTAAAAACAATGAGCATATGCAACACTGTGGTATCACACATTTACAGGCCTGAGAAGACAGGAAGGTTTACGCACAGATGCACCCATGCATACACACACACAAACACGTCAAGCTGCAGACACATACACACAGCCACACTAACACTGTCCAAGAACCTGAGAGAACAGAAAGCTTAAACAATCACAGACCCATACTCACAAATACACCCTCACTGTTCATTTGCACAAGAGATCAAGAAAGGACTGAGTTCCACTTTAAATACTGATACAATTTAAACAGTTCTCAGCTCATCAGGCAGGATTAATAAAGCTTACATTGAACCCTGCTCCCCACAACATAACCAAAAAAAAAAAGAAATTGCAGTAATACCTTTTACCAACTGTTAGCCTTTGGAAATTTAACACAAAAGTCTTTATGCTCCTTTATTATTTATTACTTTCTATTCATGATGCTACTAACTATAGTTGAATGAAGTGCAAAAACTAAATACACATTTTTAATGGTGAAAAATATAAAACACCTCTGGAGTGGATGTTGCTGTCATCTTCTCCAGCAAGCATGGAGTGGAATTAAAAGCTGCACTTAATGTTTGTATGAATAATAAATCAAAAAATGACTGTCTGTAGTGTGAGGTTATTTGATAATAGTGTCAAACTCACATGAAATTATCACCAACTCTGCAGTTCCCCTTTAGCTCTGCACAACCGTTCAGCCTTTTAAAGCTCATTGTTTTGGCAGTTTTATTATTTTTGTTCATTCTAGACACGGACATACACATGATGGGCGTGGATGAATCAGAGAGGTACCTGGGGGTTCAGATCAACACCCAGAAAGAGATTCTAAAACCTCTCTTGCTGGACATGGTGCGGAACTTTATGGCGTTATATTTGTGTCTTTCTACTGTAACGCTAGTGTTGCGTAGTTTGAATTATCTCCATTTATCTTGAGGCATTGACGTTAGCTGTTGTGGGAATAATTAAAGTTTGACTTTTCCTTTTCCTAGGAGAGTGAAATTTGAGAGATGGTGCACTCTCAAATCCCAGGGTCCTGGTTGCGTGATTTTCCAAGGTGACAAGGTGAGCAATAACTGGCTCTTGAACAGAGACGTCCCTCCTCAAAGAGTCGGAGCTCAGCCTGGCGCTTAAGCTAAGGACAAACACCCCGCCTGCTCAACCCTTGAACCAGGGGAAAACCAAGAGAACTCTACCTATCTGCAGGTTACTCTGTACCCAGAGTAGAATATGGAGTTAGAAACTTTACATTCAAAAAGTCTTAAAAATCTATTGTTATTAGTCAAAAACATCTTTTTTCAGGCAGTTTATTATATGATCTAATACAATGTTACCCCTCTTCAAAACTCCCCAGCATGCTAAGACAGGTCTGTGTGTTATAAACCGTTTTGCCTTATTGTGCTGTAAATGACCATTGTAAGTAAACTTCTATATGTATGCGTCTCACTGTGTTTGTTAAATATTCTCAAATCTGACGATCGGAATCATACAGTGTTGGATCATACATTCATGGGACTACAAGTTAAAGCTTTAGTTTTTCAGTTAGGCTTGACTTTCAACACACAAATTCAAAAACATGATTTGAATTAACTTGGCTGGTTGAACAGACATAACTGAACTAAAATGCACTGAGTATTTGAAAGTTGAAGTCAGAGTTTTGAATCCTGTAACAGTTTGGTATGCAGATGTAAAGGTCAGGTGTTTTCTGAGGTCAAGGATCAGGTTCTGTAAAGGTCTGTGTCAGCAGGAAGGCCAGAACAGGGGCTCCACATCTCTAATGGAGTGGAGGAGATGGTACAGATGGCTTGCGAATACTGAGGCTCTTCCTCAGTGTTGTCTTCACTGAGTGTCTGTTCATTTAGATGGACACCTTCCAGCTCTCTAAACTGCTGACCAGACAAGAGCCTCATCAGTGCACAGACCTGAGGAACCTGCAGGACGGTATCCTTCAAGGTAATGATCACTACCAGGCCCACCAGCAGATAGCCTGTGAAGAAAGGGCAAATATTTTGCTCACTGTATTATTTGTATTTTTAAAATAAACATCCAGTCTGTCAGCATGCTGCTTGGGTCACATTAAGCAGTCTATGAAATTTATTAAATGTTTCTTGATTACACTCAGGAACAGAAATGAATGTTTAGTCACGATGTTCGACTCCTCGTGCTGGTACAAAGTTTGGTGAAGTTTCTTAGCATACAGAGCATTTTGAAAGCTTCACAGCAAACAACATGGCAGCATTCTTCTGAGGAACATCAGAAGCTTGGAATCTGTTTTAAAACACATAAAACAACCAAAAAACATCAAATGGCTCCATACATGTTGTCAGATATTCCCTTTTTTTGCTATATTTCCAAATTTGCTACCTGCCATATGTCAACAGTGAGGTCAGGGTTCACCTCTGTGGTAGCATTTTTTGACAAAACAGCAAAACCATCTGCACACTGCTTAGTATAAGTCTCTTTGTTGCGTAAGCTTGGATGCCTCTATTTGTTTGATGCGTCCAGGACAAGAACACTCTCAAACCCTTTTTGGTAAATCTTTTTATATTTGCATTGTTGACGAAGGTATAAGTCATACCTTGCATTCAAACTCACCTTGCCACTTTAAATGCAAAGTAATAGATGAGAAACTGAAAAAATATCTTAAGATCACAAAAAGCTGTCTTTGCTGCAACTTCAGCTGAGATCTTTTTGTTTTGTGTGATGCAGTCTTTCAGGCAGCAGGTAAACACTGAGGTATGCAGATATCACAAGGTCTCATTGTTCCTTTGAAGCAGTGTGTGTGCACAGTTTTTCCTTGGAAACTCAAGAAATGTTTTGTGGACTAAGAAACTTCACTTGACTTGTGAGTAGATACAGACTGACTCATGTTTTTTGGGTGAATCATTCCTCAAAATTTAAATAAATTAAAGAAAATATCAAAGAAAATATCAGCTGTTTTGGTGCTTGTTTGGTCTTTTTTTTTTAAAATAACTTGGAGTCTCTGTATCACTAATATCCTGACTTAGTCCTTAAAAGTGACTTTTACATAATTGACTTCTTCTATGCTACACCATTTTATTCGTTTCAGTTTTTCTTTCTGTCTTACAATGTTGTCATATCCAGCCTTCAGTCTCTGGGGCTTAAAAAATGAAGCCAATACAAAGAGTTCTTAAGGTTGGCTCCAAAAGCAAGCCGGTTCCCGTAGAACCACGTTAAAAGACAAACTTTGCAGAAGAAATACAGTTTACAGTTTACAGCTTAGTACAAAAACCAGTTTTGTTCTGTAAAGCTCATTTCCCCATTTAAGACATTTCTACAGATGTGAATTTTTTATGCAACTAACTTGTTTCATCATTGGTTTAAGCATTTAATATGCAACATTTCTACATTAAAATGTCTAGACATGGCTATATATTTTGTTATATATTTTATTGAGTTGACAATGTTTAAACCCAAAGATCTCTATAATTTTATACAAAGTACTGAAACTTTTCATTTAGTCACCTGTTTCTAACTCCTGGGATAACGCCAGTCACAGAGTGAAGGAGGAGACCTGCAATAAAACTTAAGTAAATCACCTCTTCTATTAACATCTCTGCCTGAGTCAGTTTATGAGACTTTAATCTGCAATGGAAGCTGTTTGACAATAAAATAAGCAAATCCCATGATTGCACACTTCTTTATCAAACTATGTCTTTTGTTTTCAATGTATTGATTGAGAGACCTCCAGTGGCAAAATTTACATATTGTGCATTTGAGATTCAAAGTTACTCAATGTGGCTGCTTTGAGGGACAGCTACATGCTAGCTGTCTGCCAAATGTCACATCAGCTAATTCAAGTCACTTTAATTTGATTTGTTGGCCCTTTTTTTGGTGTTGGTGCTTTTGGAAGTATTTTCATACAAATTTCAGACAAATAACTGCCTTGCTGTGTGGTTAATTAAATTAATAAACAGACCAAGAAGACTGTGCTCCACCTTTTTATCCATATTTGGATTAGCCTGGAATTAGATCGGAGTCAGACACAGTTTAGATGGCAATCCCTGGAGACACAATACTGAACTTTACAATGTCTCTTCGGGGACTAAATGTGTTTTACAGTCTATGGTTGTAAATATGCTCACTCTAATGACAGCTGGAGTGGACCCTTTTCTTTGCCTTAAAGTAGCATGAATGTGTTTTTGACCACTAGAGAACAGAACTCCTCAAGCTGATAAGCCTGTGTTTGACATAATGCCTTATGAAGTTCACATGACCTCTAAATAATTCCTATTGTATGGCATTACTGCAATGTTTCATGAAGGACATTTAGTCAAGCCCGCTTGGCTCAAGAATGATTCTTAGACATTCCACTTACATGTGGTGAGGAGTTCAAGTGCTTCCTTGGCAGTTGGTCCCCAGTTTCTCCCCAGGCAGTTTCCCCCCTGACCGACAGTGCTCAAGATGACAAAGCAGAAAAAAAGAGCATCCAGGAAGCTCCAGTCTGGTTCCACCACACAGACCAGGAGAGCAGGGAGGAGGAAGAGGAGGGAGAGGGCAAGCACTGAGAGGAGGCTGGAGTGGACGATGGTGGCCCGGTTGTAGGGCAAACCCCAGGAAGTGTGCAGGTGATGGACAGGAGCGAGGGTGACAACAGGGAGCAGGAGGTTGGAAAGGAGGGTAAGGAGGAACATGGTGAGGGGAATCCCCAGGGTGCAGTAGATGATACAGAAGAGCTTGGCTTCATCTGATTTGGGTGTGTAAGAGTCAGAACCTGAGGAAGAGAAAGATAGTGGTCTGCTGAGGGTTTGAATAATAAATGTTTTAAAATATTTCACCGTAAGAAAAGAGCTCAAGCTATGAATTTGAGATGTAAATTATTGTAAAGTGAACATAAACAAAAAATGTGAAGAACTCACTTTGGGAAATTTCTAATAATAATTGTGATCAAATTTAAAATATAAGTTTCAGCCCTGTGAAAGACTTCTATATTGACTACATCTTACCCATGGTGGTCAGAGTGACAATAACAAAATAGAGGGACGATGTAAAATCATAGTGTCTGTCATCAGCATCGGCCTTCAAAACAGCGACATCACTTTGATGAGCGGAGAGAGCTTTTTCCAGCAGCTCGCTCAGCCTGCTTTCCTGTACGCACAGGTTCTCTCGCAGAAAGGAGCGATGAAGCTCCTGCACCTCATCTCTCAACTCCGTCTCCACCGGCCTCTCCATGGCTGTGAACACCACACCTCCCAGCACAATAAACAGCAGGTAGCAGAGGACCAGGCAGGTAAATGCATTGACCTGACAGAACAGCCCCAGAAAAGACATAAACCTGGCCATTGTTGCTTCTGACTGTTCTGTTTCTCTACAGACTGCAACCTGATGCTCAAAGCCAGTTAGGCTTTAAATATTTAGGCAGTTGGAGCGGAATACAACAGGATACAGATACAAGCCCAGAGATAAACCAGTCTGAAACTGTTTAGAAACATGTAGGCTGATCAAAGCCAAATGCAAAATGATCTTCCACATCTTATCACTCAATAATACAAACAGTTTTCATTCATTGTAGAACTGACCCTAAATAGTGCAACACTTGTTGGTGGGAAGGTAATAAACATTACTAATGATTTAGGAACATGTCTAAAAAACACATAAAAAAAATGTTAAAAACATTATATTTTTTATTAACAATAGGTCTCATTACTACGACTCACTGCAGCAACCAGCAAGAAAAAGGTTGCCTCACTTCAACGGAGATACAGTTTCAAATGCGCACTAATGAGAATTTTTTTTTTTTTTAGAAAAAAATAAGAACTTGAAGCAGCAGAAGAATTTCAAAGGCATATCTCTATACTGACATACTGGAACATCATTCAGAGATAGGTGAATGGTCACACTGCTGGAACAATGTAGAATTAATAATATTTGCTTTTCTAGGAAATAAAGAGGAGCAAATAAAATACGAAGTATTTTAACATATTTTACTGTTTTAGCAAATTACTTCTGAAATAATCCGAGAGCACATCTGTGGTGTATAATATCTGAGGTGTTAGGCTGCAGGATGTTGTCAAGATAAATGATGACTTCCTTCTGGAATACACCCCTGTTCAGCAACCAGCAGCAGGCAGACAAGTTACAAACTAGCTGGTGAACTAAGTGGAGTATTAAGCAGCTTAAGATATTTCTTTAAGCAAACCACAACGGTGTTGAACAGAGAGTGAATATCAAACTGACATTCATAAAAGGGGCAAAAAGAGGACTCCAAACGAATGATAGGTGTCTGATGAATAAACTGAAAGGAGATGATGTGTAAACATTTTGTTCACAACTTGTTTCTGCTTCCAGAAATGTCTAAAAGCAAAAGCAAATATGGACAGTATTGTCTCCACATAGTCAGGAAAAACTGTGAATATATAATGAGAGCCACATAAAACAATTAAAAAACCCCTGAAAAAGAAAAATCCAGCAAATACAGGAAACACACAGATCACATAAAACATAAAAGATTTTTCTTTTTCGGGGGGGGGGGCTGGTGGAGAGATAATTTGTGAT
This sequence comes from Acanthurus lineatus, assembly GCA_029814665.1. Taxonomy (NCBI): domain Eukaryota; kingdom Metazoa; phylum Chordata; class Actinopteri; order Acanthuriformes; family Acanthuridae; genus Acanthurus; species Acanthurus lineatus. The sequence continues at coordinate 675,732 of JAPZDV010000016.1, forward strand.
GTGGAAAATGAGGCAATAAAACTTGTTTGTTTTATAATATTATGAGACATACTGGATAACACCAGTTAACATGAGATCGGAAGAG
>JAPZDV010000016.1:675916-701439 GCA_029814665.1 Acanthurus lineatus
ACCAGTTAACATGAATCATTTGACAAGTACCAGCAAGAGGATCAGTTTTCAGTCTTTCTCCCTGAAACTTGTCTCATTTCTGTGTGCCATGCATGGATGACAGCTAGAGAAGCAACTGTTTATTTGAAAACAATGGCTGCTGCTAAAGATTGTAGCAGAAGTAGAGTATGTATTTGTTGAAAGAAGGGCAAAGGATGGAACTGAAGATTTTCTCAATAGAAAAGTTTTTTGCTTGACCCCATGACTGGCTCCTCTGCTACAACATGTGGTTTTAAGAACTGACTGGTCGGAGTTAACCCATGACAGATTAAGATTTACAGAAGGTTCATCCAAAAGCCTGCTCATAATTTTTTGAAGTGTTTGCCCTTTACCACATGGTTTCAAGTGACAGCCTCTCAGATGGATCAGACCATCTGGTGTGTCTGGTTGATGTCAAAAGGAGAAATGTTTTCTGAATTTGTTTGGGTTTCCTTGATTTGCAGTGCCAATCATGGTCAAAACCCTAAATATCCAAAATAATTCATAAATGTAAAAAATATTTTAATTGTGTTCTACATCAGTGTAACTTTGACTGCTCATATATACAGATTTTTAATGTAATTACAGCATCTTTTTAACAGGTTAGGTAAGCTGGAATGATGCTGTCCATTGCTGTTCACCAGGGTTAACAGAGGCCTAGTCTTGAACAGTCAACCAGTTTTGTTGTTTTGTAGTGACGCAATCCCAAGCTTGAGACTAGAGAGGCAGATGAAGGGAGTAATGAGAACACGCCCAGCGGCGAACAGGTTTGCCCACTCTGCCGATGACAGGAAGTTTGTGGGCATAGGCACGTGGTGGGATGGCAGAGAGAGGTGGAGTTGGGGCAAAAGTGGTCTGGAAGGGGCGGCGGCCTTGGCAACGTCGACCCATTTGTCGCCCGCCGATGATGAAGGAGAATGCTGGGGGTCCTGTCTGAGGTGAGGTGAAGCGAGCTTTAGGGAAAACATCCCGAGACAGACCTGCTGAACGTTGGCCTGAGCGTGATGAAGAAGACCTAGAGCGCTGCACAGAGGAGGAAGAAGAAGACGAGGAGCGAGCCAGGGACCTGAAGGAGAGGAGATTCAGCTACATTCAGCACTGAAAACTAAAACCCAACAGTTAAGTTTTCAAAAATGATTAGGTTTCTGTGTTTTCTTTCTTTACCTTCCTGATCCAGTAGCTGCCAGGCTGGGTGGGGGTGGATCAGTGCGAGGGCTCCCATCCTGCCTGGGGCTGATGTTCAGGTTGGCAGTCAGTTGTGGCATCTTCCGGGTGGTGTCGGGGTTGGAGGCAGGGCCAGGGGGTTCCTTTCTGGCATCACCAAGCTGGGAGGGGGTGCAGGGAGGATAGCTGCCAAACCCAGGCCCTGTACTAAACCTGACAGCCAGGCTGTCTCCAAAGAAGGAGTAGAGCTCACAGTACATGGCAGGAAGAGAGACAGGGGTCCACTCCTCCCAGGGACAGCCGGCCCCGCCAGCCTGAAGGTGGCTGGCGATTCCCAGGACAGCTTCTGACAGAGGCTCTGGGGGAGGACTGAGGCCAGGGGAGCTCACCCTGTAACCCATAGCACCCACCACAGAGCCCAGCTGACCACTGGAGCCTCCCTCTGTTGGCTGAGACAATGAAAGAGCCTTCATCTTCAGTAGGCGCTCCACTGCCACCTACAGGACAGATAAGCAGAATTTAATTTGTAAACAGCAGCAGTGTCATGCCACAAATTTGCTCTGAAAATTCCCAGTTAAACACAATGTTACCTTTGCACAAAAAAATTTACTTTGAAAGGTATGTGAAATGTAAAATTTAATTAAATTTAAATTATAGTAATTTTGTGTTTTGAAATGGGGAGTGAAAAAAGTTTGAGTAGGAATGGCAGTGGCAAGGCACCTGTGACTGGCTAAAAAAGATGGAAAGTGACAGAAAGTTGTTTGACGGAGATATTGGTTGACAGGAGCTTGTTAGAAACAGGTAAGGTGTGACAGGAGCATGACTGAATGAGATAAGGACTGACAGTTTGTTTTAATGATATGGTACAGGAGACAGAGAGGGAACAGTTGAATATAGTCCTTGCAAGACACTAAGACAATGATTACTTGAGGCAAGTCTGCAAAATCAAAAAAAGACTGAAGTTTTGATCACTGTATGAAAGGACTTTTTCGCCTCCATTGTACTAACCAGGATGGCTCCATAGACTTTATGTCCATCTGCTTTGACCTGGGCATTAGAAACAGAGTAGTCATCTAACACAGCCTGGAGGTTGGCCCAGTATGCAGGAAGGTGTGGAAAGAGCACTCTCTCAACAGCCTGCCAAAAAAATACACACAGGTTGGTGTAAAGATTATTTTTCATACAGACACTAAAGAGACATGACAGGAGAGTATTTAGATAAGGAAGAATACTAGAAAAGATAAGAAAGGAGTATTTAGCAGAGTACTGGAGACAATACAAATTTAATTTCAGTAATTAAACATGTCCTGCTGGTAAAACAAGCTTCTAGCATAGTTCTCATGATGTCCTAAGATACCAAATATTTCACACTGAATTATACAGAAATGTGGATACAATGATACACAATACATCTAAAATATTTTCAACAGAGAATAAAACATGCAGCTTTTAACTTAAATACCTGTTGGAACAGGCACATGAAGACTATACGTGATACTATACTGCTGGTTCTCATAGTCAGGTTTCACTTGATAACATGAACTGGGGATGACTACATTGAAACTTCATACTGCCAAGATTTACAAATGTAAGAAGTGAACATACCTTCCACCCCAGCGCATGAAGCCCCACTACAGCTCCATAGTGGGAGCAGAGAGGTCTCACTGGGTCAGACAAAACCTTTTGGAGCGACAGCAGGATCTGATGGTAGAGACCACTCACCAGATCACCATGAGTCCTGGACAGGAAACATGATCAGCAGAAGCAGAACAGGTTAAGCTAGCTCAACTGCACCCAAATCCCCCCAAAAAGGAAAAAAACTATGATAGACAAAGATATTGTCTGTAATGTCTTAAATCTTATGGGAACCAAAAACTCTATAATTTTGGATCAATACCTATTAATAGATAACAATAGATAGATTTTTGCCTGATATTAAATTCAAGTATAATTCAGTGAGTCTCATGTATTTGCAACTAACAAACTAATTTATGACTACTATAAATCTGACCAATACTATACTGCTTGTCAATTGGAAGATCTTCAGTAAAAAGGAATAGTGAATAGTGACGTAAAAGTATGATCATTTAAAAGAATCCAAGCTCTATGATAAGTGAAACATTTCACATAACTCCCCAACCTTACAAGAGTACATTTCACTGGAAAAAACACTGGATGTTTGTCACCATTTGCCTCAAAAATGGTCACATTCAAAAACAATCCATGTATACAGCTCCGTTTGTAAAGATTTTGCTTGAGAACCAGAGCCTGGCCACTGCACAATTAATCAAATATTATTATCAACCATGATTTTGGCTTCTCAAAGTTAAACAAACATGATAAAATGTGTTGTGGATGGTTAAAATGTGTTACACTCCTAGAAACCTTGGCTGCATATCAAATCAAGCACCCTCTGAAGTTCTAGTCAGCAACAAGGGGACAATCAAGATGTTTTAGCTTCACTTCTGGGGTCATGCTGTTGAATGTACATGCTGCAGAGGCAGCCCAGAGTAAAGGACTGACAACAGTAAGCAGATGGGCAAAATGAAAACCAAACGTCTGGTGTAGAAGACAAAGAGCCTGTCTGTTAAAAAACATTATCCTCTATTGTTTGAAAGTACTTCAGATTACAGGCAAGTGATGTTGAGTAAGAGCAATTCATATGTAAAGAAAGTGTAGCATGAAGTAACACAACTAACTTGACTAACCATCTAAAAGAACACCAAAATTTGCAGCAATATACATGCATGAAGGCCAGAAAGAATAATATCTTTTGCTCTTACATGAATCACTGATTTCCTGTCTTTGTGCTGCATCAACTCACACTTCTGTATTAGCAACATTGTACAAAGGTAAAAGCAGTGATCTGCAAACATTTTGGTACAAATTTATCTATATCTCACTTATGAAAGATGCATTGTTAGTAAAGTCTTATTTTGATGCAAAGGTTTGTAAATTTGCAAAAGTGTAGTACAACCTGAAAGTGATGATATGTAACGTAAGTATTCTGTCCCTAAAATTGACAGATAAATGTGAAAAATAGGTTTGATCTCAATATTGATCAAAATAATTTGGATTTTCATTAATGGCCATGATCATTCTGCTCTACTCTCACATCTCTACCAAGGTTCACAGGATTATTCTGTGTGTACGTACCATGTATGTGTTTCAGGTCACTGTGTGTAATGATTTACAACAGAGTGTAAACAATCATTTCTCCCAATAAGGCGTTAAAAAGGTGCCTTTGTTGTTTTCCTCTTGTAAAAAATTAGTGATCTAAAATTAGAATACTTAAGTTGTTGGTATGTTTTTTGGAGTTTCATTTTAAGCATTCATAAACCCTGCTTTCACACATAATGTGCAAACACGATCCCATATGATTTGCCTTCAGAAATAAATTTGTGTTAAAAAGCCATAATTTATTTGCTGACCAGAAGATGTGGCTGAGGAGCAGGGCTGCATAATCCCTGAGAGTCCAGTGGTCATTGAGTGGGTTGATGGAGGCAGCGAGCGGCTCCAGGATGCAGTACATGACACTGGAGACCAGGCTACGCACGTATGAGCCCAGGTACAGGTAGGGGTTCTGGACCAGGCTCTTCACCATGTGGAGAAGCCTGTTGAGCTGCTCCAGATCATGACTTACTGACTTTACCTAGACAGAAAAAGCCAGACCATTGGATAAATGGAAATGAGATCATTCAGTTTAGTTTTATGTTAATAAAAATCTACATAACAGCAAAACCTGAAAAAACAGTTTTTGCATTTTTTTATACCTTAAAGCAAATAAATCAAATATTCTACGCAGTCACAGTTTGTTGGGTTCTAAATTTGTTTAAAAGTTCAGTGGTAAATAGTTACGTTATGTTTGTAGGATAACTTACCCCACTAATGACGTAAACAAAGTATGGTAGGAGGGCAGCAATCTTGGAGTTGGACTGAAGGTCCAGCAGTGCCACCTGAAGCACACAACAATAAATGTTAGAGGTAACACGCTGTTTAGCACACAGACAAACACACAGAATGTCTGCCTGATGTCATTGACAGCCTACCTTCATGAGATGGGGGTCCTCTCCAAGGATGGCCCGTGTGATCTGCTGGTAGTACTTTAACAGGTCGTCTGACAGGGACTGCACTGCTGTGGGAACTGTGGCAAGAGAACAGTCAGGTCCAACAACTGATGCACAAACAGTGAAATCTCTACCAGGGTTATACTGATACACTCAGTAGCAGAAGCCCTAAACATGCCTCAATAATTACATCCTTTGGATACAGTCAAAATGCTACATGTTGACACATTGAAGAGTTTATGGGGTGATCCACACGAGGAGTTGCTTTTGAGCCTGGATTACACAAATAACTAATGTATTGGGTGGAAAGCATTCAAAATCTAAAGAATTATGTCTCCTTGTTAGCTCAGAATAGAGAGCTAGCCATTAGCATGCAGTAGTAGCTGATCAAAGCCCTGGAGTTTAATAAGGTGGTAGCTAGTTTGCATTGTACAGTCTACTAGTGACCTAACTGTGTATGTTACTCTTTCACTGCATACAGATGGAAAACATGACAGCTCTTCAAAGTAAAGTCAAACATCTTAAATGCTCCACTAAAGTCAGGCTGCACTGCAGGGTCAGAAATTTAGGTAGAAAGTGGTGTATGCTTCTGTGTTCGATTGGGTTTTAATTAGTCTTCCGATCATAATAAAGTGTGTAACATTATGTTGACAGCTAACCCTAACCAGTGATCATGTTTGAAAGGTAACACGCCTACTGTAAACTGAGTCTGATAAACATACTATGGCTGAGTCTTACCTGTACCCTGAGGCTCTAAGTTGCCTTTGCCGTCCAGGTAGGACACATTCACTGATGAAAGAATAGAAAACAGGATACATTATTGGTAAAATAAAAACTGCCTCCTGTTTGTAACTTGAATTTCAACATTAAGGATACTTAAGTCAGTGGGGTCATACCTCGCACCATGGTCTCAGCACAGCCCTTGGGAATGTTTGTGGCCAGAGCCAACTCGACCAGATTGATTTCCCTGTCCTCAATGAAGAAAAGCTCTCCCTCCTTAATGGAGCGGAAAGGAAGAGCATCCTGGGCCCCATAGCCACAAATGGCCTGATAAATACAGTGATAGAGAGGATAATGGCATTGGCAACTGTAATATGTTTAAGTCATTTCACAACAGCCATACAGATGTGGGACTCCTTATGTGAGCATTACAACATTCTCACCTCCACGTTGCTCCAGCGCAGAGCTCTGTTGAAGTCCTCCACTGCCAGTTTCCTCCTCTTTGCATGTCTCATAAACTGAGAGCTGCTCTGTGTGGGTCCAAAACATCACACCAACAATACAGCATGTCTACATGAAAACCTTGCATTGTGTTTTGACATTTTTCCACTTATTAGGCCTACATATGCTTTAAGCAAAAATGAGGTTAGATTGGTCCATTTGAGAACACTTGAACACATTATGAAGCTTTGTCTTTTGTGTCTAAAGAACGAGTTAAGAACTTAAGAAGGAGTATTTCATACTTTTAAAGAAGACATATTTCAGATGAAGTAAAACGTCACTGTCTATGCACCGAGGTGGCACTAACCTGCGTCGCCTCCCTGAGTCGGTAACACACATCCTCAGCCAAAAGAGCGGCGACATCGTCACCTAGCTCCACACCAGCACTCTCGGCCATGAGTTTGACAGACTCCCGGGATACCTCGGCGAAGCGGCGCTCCTCCCGGTCCGCCATGCTCACGGTGACCGCTCACAAACTGTCTGACAGAAACACAGACAGACCAAATTATTAATGCATTTATTCGTTGATTCATTTATTTGACAAGAATACACACTGAACATCAGTGTTTACCTACAAAAACACGGTTGTGCAACTGGCCCACTGTAACTTTCAAAAAATACATTTAAAACTGAGACGTTTCTGTTAACAGCTACATCCCGAGCATGCAAAAACACGTAGAGCATTCGCGTCATTTACAGATTTCAGGAGTATTCAGTTTGTACTGGTCATAAATTACAAGTAATTTTTCAGTTGTTATATATGTAAATAGGATTTGATACACAGTACTGAATACAGGAGCCAACGCGGCTTGCTGTCCGGTATGCTAACCCATGAAATAAGGGTTCCGTCTATCAGCTGGAATTAGCAGTTTAAAATCGACAAAAGGCACACATCATTGGAGCTAGTTTGGCGTTTGACAACTGTATGGATTAAAATATAATAAGTCTGTCAATGAACTATAGAGTTAAAAGTAACAGTGAAGAAACAAGGTACCGTTAAGTTACTAGCCTAAACCATACGATATCGGTTGCAACATTAGCTTAAAACAATCACATTAAATGCTGACAACACGCCATCTAAAAACGAGAGAGAATATGCAACGCATAATCTTTAGTACGTCCCGTAGACTTCACCTTCTTACCTAAATCGGCCCAAAGTTGGGTATCTTAAAAGTCAGTAGCTTTGTTTACGTCAGAATTGCTACTCGCTATAACAGGCGCGCCATTACTACTGTCAAGTAAGCACGCACGAAAACAACTTCCGTGAAGCCCTTCAAATTAAGGCACCACATTATGCTGCAGAGTGATAAAAATAAAATTCACCAGAGGAGTATATGGAATAGTAACTCTTAGTCTTTCAAAGTTTAGTTAAATAGTAATCCCTTTGATTATAAACTCAAAATTTGGCTGAATTCGAGCTTACTTGACTCTGCTAGAACTTGATGTTGTTATTTTCTGTATAAATGATGCATTAGAAGATGAAGAACAGTGATTAGTAAATTGAAAAGCATATGGACACAATGATTAGTTAATTTAATATCAGTTATGCATAGATGGCTGCATGCGTTTGACCACATTGTGTAGCCTTAATAGAATTTTAGAAAACAGAATAGGACATTGATCTACCCACTGTAATAACTTTAGTGTTAGAAGTTGTGTGATCTCTGCCTTATGTAAAAACGAACATGATCCTGCTTTTTACTGTCCAATATTAATGTGCTTCTAGTGCAGCCTCCACTCCTTATTTCTGACTGTCCAAACATGTTGGAACCTGTTTCCTTGGATTTCACCCTTAAGACATGAGAGCATTAGTGAGGTCCAGCACTGATTTTGGGTGAAGACCCAACTCAGCTTGCATTCTAATTCATATCCAAGTGTTTGAAGTTCAAGCCAGGAGTCTATAACAGCCAATAAAGATCTTCACACCAACTGTAAAACAGTTCTTTCTTGAGCTCCACAAACAAAATGTTGATCAAGTTTATGGAAGACTATGTTATCTGTGCTGTTAGGATTTACTGTTATTGAATTTAGGGATCTGTTCTGTAGCAAGCTATCACTGTCCATATTTGTCTGTTAGTTTTTCTAACACCAACTGCAGTTACTTGAAACCTTGATGCATTTATATTAGTCCTCCTCTATGTGTAACAGTACATATAGTGAAATAACTCCCAACTATTAACAAATTAAAATAGTGCAGAAGCAAATAAAGCATTGATATTAAATCCACATCATAAAGAGATTAAAATTTGTTTATTCCTGATGCTGTTAGACATTCAATTTACCCAGTTCATTAATAAAGTATTTACAACAGTTAAAAAAATAAATTACAATCACATCTACATCTGTAGTGTTTCAGGAGACTATTGATCACCTGTTCAGAACCACTGGGCCTTTGAGACCCTCTATAGACTGCCCAATCAACTGAACAGCTGCTGACATAAGCTCTCAAGTTAAAGAACAGCAATTTAAAAAAAAAAATAAATTACCTATGGAAAGAGGTTTTAAAAAAAATAACAAAAGAAAAACAACAAGTATTTGAGCTATGGTTTTGTTCAGTCCCTTGTTCTAACTACGATCACATCCGGTTAGAATGCCCTGTTGTCCCAGATCTCCTGGGCCTTGCTGCTCTCAAGCTGCTGCAGGTGGAGGGCCAGTGGCAGCAGCAGGTCACTTAGGTGCTGACTGGAAAAGGTGAAGGCATTGTGGGCCATGGCCTCTGCAGGTGGGGTGGTGAGTGGGGAGGTTGATGGAGGTGAAGAGGAGGTTGAAGAGATAGGTGAGGTTGATGTGAAGGGAGACGTGGGAGAAGGTAAACCTGAACTGCCAGGGGACAGCTGAGGGTAGAAGGACCCTCCTTGGCTCTGATCAGAGGTTTTGATCTTGCTGGGGAGGCCATGCTGGAAGCGACAGCGTGTGCCATACAGGCAGAAACCAAAGGAGCTGAAGGTGCGGCAGAGAGCTCCACGTGGCTTCCATTCCTTGGTATGTGGTTGGGGACTGGGAACAGTTGGACTTTTCTCCTCGCCAGCATCAGGTGACTCCAGACCACTGGTGATATCGCCACCTTCAACATGCAGGAAGTTACAGCGGGTGCCAAAGGGACAGACGCCAAAGGACCTGAAAGTGCGACAGGGGACATTCCTGCGGCGGCGCTGGGCAGGGCGCTGCTCAGTGGGGTTGTGGACAAACAGGCAGCGACTGCCATAGTAGCAGTAGCCAGTTGTATGATAGCTGCGACACAACTCTGTCTTGTACTTTGGGTGGCGAAAGGGAACATGGAGCTCATGGAGACCGTGGGCAAACTGGCAGCGCTCAGCATACTTGCAGAAACCAGTTGCTGAGTAGCTGGTACAGAGCTCTGTCTTGTAACGGGTGGAGCAGACCCAGGGGATAAGGGGAGGGGAGGAGGAGTCCACAAGGGGGAGCAGGGCCTTAGCCAGGGAGATGCCATCACCTCCATCTGCCTCCTCACTGGACAGCAAGTTTTCCACCATCTCCTCATCTTGGTAGGAAGGCAGGAACAAATCATCTCCACTGGTCTGAAGATAAAAGGTTCAGTTTGGGTTAAGCATTGTATAGCAAAGTTTAGCCCCACACTGGTATCAGTTCAACTTGCTTAACTTAGAGTTTTAGAACTTTTAGAAGTTTGAACTTTTTAGTACAGTACTCAAATTATGCATCTGACATACTGATCAGCCACAGTATTATCAATAAATTGATCATCTTGTTAAAAAATACAATGTTTTGCTGGGAAACCTCTGGTTATGGGATTCATGTTGATCCCTTTGACATTCACTGACAACCCAAACAGCTTTAAAGACCAAGTATACCTACCCATTTACAGAGTAACTTACTGAGGGTCTGTTCTATAGGAAGCAGTAAGGGGAAATGAGAGAAACATTTCAGAAATAGCTTAGATATCACATCTGGGAAAGATGCTGTTACACTTGCTTCTGTAACTCAAGTGATCTCTTTGGAGTTTCTTTAATCTCTAAAAAGTGAAACCTGTTGCTGTAGTATCTTAATTCAGAAATTACTGGGGAACCTTTACTGATGAAACTTTTTCAAGTGCCAAACACAGCAACAAACTTAATACAATTTCAGTATATTCTTTTAAGCATTTAATGGTTTCCTTCCTGATTGGATTTTATGAGCTAAAACCTGGCCATGAGATTTTCATAAAGATAAAGGCTGCATCTAATTAGTATTTATTACTAAGTGGTTTACTGTTTTTTTGAACCAATTAATCCATAAAATGCCTAAAAATAAAACTGATATCACAAATCTCTAAAGCACAAAGTGACATTTCAAATGGATCAAAAGTCCAAAATCCCAAGATATTAAATCTTAAAGGCTAACAATCAAAAAAGCAGCAAATTATCACACTGGAGACCCCAGATTTGATGTTTTGTTTGTCACTTGATAACTGGCTGTCTATAGAACAACAATTACTTAAATGACCTATGTGTCATCAATCAGCCTTAGTTAATTTAAATCAGTGCATACAAGGCTACTTGACTTACCTCAAACATGACTGTAAACAGATGGATAGTAGCTTGTGGTGATTTGGGAGGTAAGCCCCGGCAGAAAACAAAGCCTGTCAGAAAAACCGGTAAGAATGCCCACTGAATGACTGTAAAAAGATGTATGTTATCAGAATGGCATGGACCGTAACACTCCCGCTTTGTTACGGTGTCCCAAGCAAAGAACGACTGCCTTTCGTTTGTCTTTTAAACCGGCGTTCAACTCCCGCCTTCCAGTTAAAATGAGCTTCAGGTGCGCTCGGGTTCACGTCAGAAGTGAGTCTCGAGCGACCAATCAGGACCACGTGCAGGGAACGTGCTTGATGACCAACCAATCCAGTTAGCTATATATAGTGCATTAATGTTAACGTCCAAACGTGCGTAACTTTGTCTTTGCTTTCGATGAGCATATGTTTATCTTAGGGCTCAATCAACATCCTCAATGAATACACTGTGAGTGCCTCAGCTTCGTTATAGATTTGTCGAAATTAACACCTCACTCGGAAGTAGTTAAAACAAACCTTAATTAAAAGCTGTGTGATAGGAAGACCGGCGAGCTCAAATAGCCAAATATTTCCCTTGGGTAGGCTAATGTTAGTTTAAGCTTATCATAGACTTCCAGCTGAAACACACACACAAGATGAATCCCTGATATGTAAACATATTTTCCAATATGAACCACTGTGAATGTAATTAAGCTCTATCAAGATAAAAAGAGGGTGAAAATAAAGCTCTACAGAATAAGTATAAATATGCAGTACAAGATAAATGCTGTCACCATATCTCCTTTCTTTGTATGCTCTGACAAGTTTCATTCAGTTCTGAACTCAGACTGACTTATTTCAGATGTTAAGTGGAAAATATTCCTCTTAAACTTGACTTCACACCTGGGCTTGTTGTCTTGCTTAAAATTAAAAAAAAAACTATGCCCTAGTGAGGATTCCTTCTCAGGTTTTGCTTTCAGCATGTTTTCTACAAGGATGCCCTCTTCCCTAGATGTCTTCCAAGTTTTTCAAACAGTTATAAATTTAAAACTGGAGAAGCACCCAATGAATAGTTGTCAGAGCCCCCACTCTCAGCAGGGGTCTCCTGCCACTTCTTCAGACTGTGGTAACTTTAATACAAACAAACAACAGCACAAAAAATTTTCCTAATTTATGGTTATTCAAGGTTTTACTAAAAAACATGAAAAGCAGAAGTGGTGCAAGTACAGTGCTATAGGTAATGTGGAAACATAAAGCAGTGAAAGTGCGGAGATTAGCTCTATTTTCTCTGTGACAGAAATCTGGTGAAACCTAGATGAACACAGTGGACAAAGACCCCATGACTGAACACGAAGAAAAAAAATCTTTATTTCTTTTCTTATCAAGATACATTAAAGGATACAGAGACGTTGGAATAAAAAACACTTGAGAAAAAGTTTCAATTGTAGCATGTCTATCTCTCCATCATACAAAAGTCAGCACCCTGTCCCTTTTGAATGTTGCCCCTGGTTCAAATGACCACCCAACCCACCCTATGAAGGAGAGCAATGTTTCACATGTACAGTAGCCTATTAGAGCCATCTCCACAATACTGGAGCAGAATTACACTTTAGATGTAAAAAAGTTTAAAATATGCCAGTTTTCCACTTTACACAGATTAGTATTTGCTACAAACTTAACACTTCAATTTCTTTGTTTTTTAGAGAAATATTACAAAGCCCACATTGGGACCAAACTTGCTTATAAACCCAGTGTAACCCCTCGCTGCTGTGGGGATTCACAGGCATTATAATTATCCAATTAACAAGTTACTTTGAGTATCAACCTTTCATAATGGAACAGACATGGGGGAAATAAAATAAACAAAGCAAAAGCTAAGACAGCTGAAAATTCCTTTCGCATTGTCTTCATACCCAATCACTATCAAGAACATCACTTCTTTTCTGCATTATCAGCCATTCACAGAAGAGGATTAAGGCCATATGAAAAAAGTTCTGAATGAATCAATGCTTGGAGAAAAAACTACAACTTTAATCTCAGACTTTTTTTTGGGAACTTGTAACATTAATTTCAGGACTTAATTTGGCCCTAATTGTCTTCTGTACATTTACGTACATATTGCTGCTTTATTAACAGACTTCTCTCAACGGATCAGTAACATAATTGTGTCAGTTGTATACTACCCAAACAATACAAACTCAGAAATGCTGTGGTGCAAGTCTAACCTATTCTTCAGGGTACAGGGTCCACTCACAATGGATGTCAACCTTTTTTTCTTTGTGCACATTATGGCTTTATTTTTGGGTTTTTGAAGACTCAAAACATCATTGCCTCCAAGCCAAATGTGTTCTCTCATTAACTCACACAGTAATCCATGCAGCTCAATGGTATTAATAATTTGAATTTCCTCAAGAACTACATATGATCCCTCCTACACTGTAAACCAACAGACTCCAATGTGACTGGAGTGTGTGAGCTGTGATCCTCTCCTATTTGATTCCAGACTACCTGTTCAAACATCTGGGGGTGAGATCAAGAGAATGGACTCAGGGTGTTTCTCTCTTCAGACCAACTAAAATGGCTATAAAAACATTGCAATCAAATGACAGGAGTTGAAAGACAAAATACAGCTCAACGGCAACAACAACACTCGTTGAGTTTCTTAAAATATTACTACAGTGACACAGAGGATATGGATTGGAGTACAAGTGAGCACAATACAAATTTAAGAAGTTGTGTCTACTTCTTTGGAGTAGAAAGTCATGAGTCAAGATTCAATGGAGGCTCTTCAAACACAGGGTTCAGTGGAGACACTGAAATCCTGCATTTAAAAGTCACAGACAAAGGAATTTCTGGGTTTTGCGCTACTAGTCTTTCAAAACAAGCAAGCTTTGGAGAACTGCGAATTGCTAAATCAATAAAAATTACCAATCAAAAGCTAATTGGCATATCAGTCTTGAATGACAGTGATAGTTAGTTGCAGTCCTGAGACTGATACTACTCATGTAACGGGGCACTTTTTATTTGTGTGAAAACAAAGTTCCCAAACTATGCAAGCAGCTTTAACAATAGTGAGCAAACAAACAAAGCATACTGCTTTTTTACATATAGTCACAATCTCTTGTAAGGTCCAAACATTAACTCTACTTTACTTTTTATCCTTACTTGAGTACAGTTTTTTTTGTTTGTTTTTTGGATTTGCACATCTGTCTCTGCACATTTTAGAATCTCAAAGTTGTTTTGTGCTCACTCAATATTTTTGACACAGAGGGTCTCTCAGTAGATGGAGAACATGAAGTGCAGAAGGGAAGAACCCCTAGGGAAGGACTTGAGCTGTTAGGATCAATCACCCCCTCTGTAACAGGCTCGTGTTTGGCTCCTCACTGATGATGTGAAAAGTTAACCAGTTACAGATGCAAAGAGAATAGTAAAATGGTGGTACATGATGCAAATGCTGTGTGCTCACACTGACTGAAGGCAGCTCTATCAACATGTCTCCTCAACCCTACCAATGATCATATCAATGAGTTACAGTTAACAGCAAGCCAGATTTTCCTGCTAGAACAAAGGAGTGCATGAGTGAAATCATCAAAACCTTCGGCCTGCTTCGGTCCCACACAGCTTTCAATTTCCACCTCCCCACCCCTATTCTCCTTACATACTGAGGGTGTCACGCTTTAAAAGATGCATACATTTACACAAAGATAAAGATGTTGAGGACAAACAGAGTGTGCTTTATCATTGCTTCAGGATGTGAAATATCTTGATTTAAATTACACATTTAAAAACAGGTGGCATTGAAAAAAGGAGCAAAATGATTCAGGATTTGCAATAAAATACTATGAAGCCCAAGGTGTTGTATGAGTGTGTCAGTGTGTGCTTTCAGTATGTTGGAAATGTACAGTCATCTGAGTGCATGCGTGTATTTGTTTGTGGGTGTATGTCAGAGGGTGTCTGTGTGTGTGTTCTGTGTTTTGATTACAACTTTTGGGAAATAACAGAGGACTAAAGAAAAATGACGCTGAAAAGAGGGAAAATAAAAGACTACTGGTATGGCAAACTGTGCTGCCTGTTAATTGACGGCCTGAGCACAGACCCTCCCCAAGTCTCAACCGACCCACATGTCCTGTTGAAAGACCCACACAGTTATCCCCCTCAGTCCTCCAGGACAATGGGTTCGCTGGTGCTGGAGGGGAGCAGGGGCATGGCCAGGGAGCGGGGGGGCAGCGGCATCTTGATCCGGACAAGGAGATGAGGCTTCCTTGCTGCACGACGCATCTCTGACTGGGTAAGATGTTTCCTCAGAGCCCTAGTTGAAAGAAAGCATCATCAGGGGGCATCATTTACAAGGCCTACACCTTAAAAACTATTAATATTCAAATATTTCCCTCTGAGCTTGGATCAGGTAGGTCCCAGCATCCATAACAGTAGACACAGGTTAATTGTGTGGTATGACACAGGCCATGAAATTCTGAGATAGTTAGTGGGAAGTGCATCTTTTACTGTTGTGCTGCTTCGTTTTATGACAAGAATATTTTCATGATAAGACTAAGACAGTAAAATGTACCTGGTATCCTTTGTGGCCACAAACACCACAGGATTGGGTGCTTCCCCTTGGCTGACCTTCTGTCGCTTGATGACTGACTGAGAGGTGGTCCTCATACCTGAAGTATACGGCCTCCCATTGGCTGGGTAGGGCACCCCTGTAGCCTGTAAACCAATGAAAGATCAGGAGGGTGATTCAAAGTGTTGGTTCACTTGCTGTATGTCAAAACTAGGGATGTGGAGCAGCCTAAGGATACTTGAAAATGTGTCATTTTGATGCACTTCAACCATTTTCCATCCAGTGGAACACTTTACCTACATACATTGAACAAATCAATATCAAATATCTATCAAAAAAAAAATCACTTTAACAAAAATTGAGGGAGACCATAAAACAGGCATAAGGCCACTTCATGTTTTGTATGATGCGTTGTTTTAAGTAATGTTATGAGATCATATCTGAGCATACACTGACTAAGTTATTTTATATTATGATTTGCTCCTCTAATCTAAGTTTGTAAATTAGGGCTAGACTGGCGGGAGTCAGTATGTCTTGTATGTAGTTATGTAATGTCATGATTCTATGTGGACCCAAGGAAGACTAGCAACCGTTTGCAGGAGCTAATAGGGACCTGAGTATAGATTAATGAATAAAGCTGAGGGGAATCAAGAAGTTTCAGAAGTTAGTGACAGTATATGGCCTGATTCTGTGTAGAGAATTAAATTTTGGCTTCATAGACATGAAAGATCATGTACTGTGATATCAGGTTTATATATATGATAGTCTCCACAGGAGACAAAGTCTCTTGAAAGTCAAAACGAGGGAGGACTCAAAAGTAACTCAAACTGCACTATCTGGAGCACTGGTGGTTTGAACACATGCCATGTAGCCTTGACATTTCTGCTTCAGTCTCAGCAAGGGATCTTTTTGCACATCAAACCCCTTTTTCTCTCCCCATATTTCTAGTCTTTAACATTGTTAGCTATCTAATAATGGCAAGATCTACAATGTAAGGCATCGGGGTTTCCCATGGGATTTTTATTTATTTATTTATTTTAATTTCTGAAGTTTTGCATTCTGGTACTCTCGCACTTTTCGCTCTCTCACAAACACAACTTTGAGAGGAACAATGATATTAGGCTGAGTGCTGACCAGGAGGTCACACAAACTAGATGTAACATAATCATTAGCTTGTAGCATTAGCCTGCACAAGCCCCCAGACCTAATGAAACTTAATTTTCAATTGCTGATGCAAAAGAGTCTGCTTCTCCTCTGCTGGCAGCTCAGAACACAACCCACCTGTCTGATGCAACAACTTAATCTTAGTTGTGGTGAAGAAAGGTCTCTGCAAAGATATAGACTAACAGTCTCTAATTTTCCACTTTTCCATTTCATTAATTTCCTCTTTTCTTCAACCACATTAGGCTAGGAGCAGTCCTAAGTTCAAGCTGTGCTAATGGCTCCTATCATGGCTCTCTTTTTTTCTCTTTGTAGAGCAGTCCGGCTGGATGGTCAATGGGAAGGTGATGTGGCAGTGAATGTCTCAAAAATCTGCTGTTCTCTAATCCAAACCACACACTTTCATTTCCAATATATATTTCTCTTATAGGTCATATGTATTTATGAGGCAATAAAGCAAAAAAAAAAACAAAAAACAAAAAAACCCAAAAACAAACAAACAAAAAAACAGATTAAAATGAAAAAAAAAAAGTGCAACCTGCATGTGAAGCCAGGTGACTGGTTGTGTTAACTCCTGTCAGAAGGCAGATCCAAAACAGAGACAAAAAATGAAAATAAATGTGTGTGTGATTGTGTGTGTGGAATACTGACGCTGTCGTAGCCTCTTTTTCCCAGCAGGCTTTGGCCTACACGAGGCTGGCTGGCCTGATTCCTGTTGATT
The DNA here is from genome assembly GCA_029814665.1 of Acanthurus lineatus. NCBI lineage: Eukaryota > Metazoa > Chordata > Actinopteri > Acanthuriformes > Acanthuridae > Acanthurus > Acanthurus lineatus. Next base: position 693,340 of record JAPZDV010000016.1, read on the forward strand.
GGTGTTGGGGGCCCTCTAGATGCCTTCAGTTTCAGAGGAGCTGAGATGGCTGCAGAGACACAACAACACTCCTTAACAACCAATCAAAGTGTAGGAAGCAAAGATTAGGCACATATAAGAGTTACGATTCAGAATTAGAGACCTGCTAAGAAATTAAGTCACATGATCACACTAAATCACATCACATGCTTACCTAAATCCTTCACTATGGCGGCCAATGACTGTCGAGCTACCAACTTGCTCTTTAAAGGAGTTTTTGTTGCTTTGGGCAGCCGGATCATGCCTGAGGATATAGACATGTCAAGCCAAAACAAATGTATATAGTAGGTTAGATTAATCTGCACATTAAATCTGATTTACACAGTAAATTTAAACACATTAATAAACATTAAAAAAAACAGAATCAGTGATAGTAATTGAACATCTTAAACCTTAACTTGATAGTTATCTAGAAATATGCTTTGATGTATTACATATGACAGGTGCACAAAAACCCCTGTCTAACCTCAAAAATGTGCATCATTTCAGACACTCAAGTGACAGTGTTATGGATTTGGTTTACATACACTCAGCCTTGACGGCATTGGCGTTGATGGAGGCATAGGGACGTCGTGCAGCACGGCGAGGCTGCAGGATGTCCTCACACACCCGCCGAGCGATGCGGGTCAGCTTGGTGGTCTGCAGGATGAAAGTCTGGCGGTTCTTGGCCAGCAGCTTGGCTCGGCCCTCGTTGCGGGTGAATGGTGACATGCCCTGGACCTCCTGGCGTGTCATGTGACTGCGAGGCCCTGACTCCTGGAAAGAGAGGAAAAAGCGACGCCATGAGGACACAGCTCACCTTGCAACATGTCATTCTAAGAGGTCTACTGTTTTATGAGTTAAGTCTCTTCACTAAAATAGCATAATTGTTTTTTTCACTGCTTTGGAATGATAAAAAAAATTAATTTAAGTAAAGAAACTATGGAAGGAGACTTACAGAGCCAGCTCTAGCAGCACCCTCAAGCTGTGTGGGAGTTTTCAGGCCTCCATACTTCTTCCAGTAGTTCCAGCAGGAGGCACACAGTCTGCACTGCATATTGGGAGGCCCCCAGGCGTACCATTGAGGAGACTGGGCAGCTGGTATGATAAAAAACGAGAAAATAGGAATGACAAATTAAAGGAAAAATACAAAGCATGCATATGTTGTTAAACAGGGAACATTTAAATGACTCATATTTGTTTTTTACTTTGACATAACAGTCTTTCTGATGACCAACACTAAAATTGCAATTAAATCTCCAATTTATTGTTGTACCACAATAAAACAAAAAATTATTGTTTCTGTGTGGATTTCATATTCACACTTATGTGGCTACAAACAACGTTACCTTCTATGTCTTTCTAACTAACAGAACCCTCTTCCAGGATGTCCTGCATTCAGAGTGTTTACTTACTGTGGCAGCTCTCACAGCTGAGTCCTTTCTGAAAGCCTGCTGCTCCATTCATACCCGGCTTGCTGCCTGGAACCATGATCTGGTTGGGGTTGGGTTTGGTGCTAGTGAGGAGAGAAGAGTGAGGAGAGAAGAGCGTGTGATTCCAATAACAGTTCTTACTCAGGGAAGGTACTCAGTGTGGCAGTTTATAGTAATACTCACTAGGTAGGGATGTACACCTGCTTCAGCTTGCTGTCTGCCTCTGCTGCCTTTAGTCGTTTCTGACAGAGAGAAAGCAGTCAATCACAAATTGGTTTGCAATGAAACTAATAGACAGATGCAGTTAAGCCCAAATCAAACAGCTTTTTGGCATTTGTAGCTTATTCTGGACCTACCTGTTGAATGTAGCGGTCAGTAGTCTTCCACATGTAGTAGAACTGAACCACACTGGCAAGAGACTTCCAGGGCAGCTGAAGGAAAGGAAGAGAACATTTATTGAACTAGAAGTTCACATACAAGACATATACGGGACAATTCAGTTTGAATCCACGTTACGAAAGTTTAAAACTTAGGTTTAAGTTCCTCTCTGAAATCAACTGAATCTCTATAAATTCATTGGTTGATTAGACTTACTTTTTCATTTTTTTTTCCCAGGACAAAGAAAATCCTTTGTCTTTTAAAGGCTTAGATGTACCTATATGCTGCTACTTATGTTCAAACATACAAATATGCAAATTTTGCCCCCATTTTTCTCCATCCAGCCTTTTGCTGTTCATCTGCAGCTTGGTCAAACCTGCTCACATGACTAGGCTCATCAAACACACTAACCTTTGCTTGGTTCCTGTTTTGCAAAATGCATTATGTTGCACAATGGAGGGTGGTAATTTAGGAGTTATTCAGTCATACATGTTCAAACCAAAAACCATTTAGGAAGAATAAGAAATAAGGGAATTGTAAAAGGACAAGGTCATTACAAGCTACATGTAAGTGTTTCCGAATGTTTGCTTTTTTATGTGTTGTTGTTGTTCTCTTAAACCTTAGAAAAATAGCAGGTAAAGATAACACAAGTCCTCAGCTTGACCTTGTTATTATGACATGAACAGCCTCAGCAAGTATACATAGTTGACTCCTGAGGTAAGTGACATGTGAAACACTGGTTGTCTGAATTCATGGTTTTTGGATTGCCACTGGCTAACTGTAGTTTCAAAACAGAGATTATGAGCCATTTCAAACTGCTTACTTTATCCTGATGTGAGCTCATGGACATGTAACAAGGTTAAAATCCAGATTTTTTTTAAAATTCGAGCAGGACTTAAAAATAAGTGTCAAACCTCACAATAACTATGACAGATAGCAGAGAAGAAGAGCTTACAAAGTCCTGACGGATGTCATTGAAGTCCTTGCCATATTTCTCTAGAGCTTCTTCAAACAGCATGGCCTCTGAGGCGCTCCACTCCTCCATTTCATCACGGCAGAGCACTGGACCCCCCTGAGGAACCAGGGTGGACATGGCTTTGGCCAGGTCGTAATTATTTTTCTGCAACGTGTCCATGGCATGGAACTGACAGCAGAGACAAGATAAAAACAAGTAGTGAAACATCAGTTTATTTCAGTGGGCAGTTCTAAATTATTCATATACAGTATATTACTATTAAAAGTTCTAAACACAGACATTCTCTGTAAAGGTACCACTAGTACTATGTGTAATGACCTAGATGAGCTTGTAGCTGACCCTAAAACAAGTATATCAAGCAGTTGCTAGGTTTCTATAACATTTCTTCTTCAGGAATAGATGTGGGAGGAAACAGTCCAGCAGGTGGTGGTAATACAACACATATGGATACAAACTGCTACAAACACAGGAGAGGAAGATGTTGAGGACAAATTTAACTCTGTAGAGAACTGCCTGTTAAATGCATCTCTGCACATTAAAAGCCTTTGCAAGAAAGCTGTAATACATTCCAACATGTCACCGGCAGGGTTTCATGATAGGTTCATCTTTCATCACACTTATGTAACCCTTTGTGTGCCTGTACCTGCAGCATGACTTCTTTCATTCACAACACAGTCAAACAGAGATTTTTCCTGAAATATTCCTCATATTTGAGGTGGAGGGGCTGGTGGTGCAGATTTCCCTGGATTAATGATCCCTGCTCTCATTCACACCTGACCCAATGCAGAAACAGTTCCTGGACACTTCATGGAAGATTGCATGTGTGAAAGGGTCTGTATACATTTTATGCTGCAAGTATACAACTTAAGACTTAAGCCTGAAAATTTTTGGTAAGATAAGAAGTTATACAAGTCTTTGAAGTTTATATTTAATAGCAAACAGTAGCACTTTTTTTCTCTACACTATTGAAACTATTTCATAATGTCATTGTTACAGAAAAGCAAGCACACACATGGTCAATAGTCTCACCAGAGTGATGTCTCTAGAGGCTGCAGCTGCACTCATGTGGAGGCTGGGCTGGCGGATGGAGCTGCTGCAGTCCAGGGCCCGAGCAAATGTCCCCACAGCTCTGAAAAAAAAACAAAACAAAACAAAAAAAAAACAGATACTGGTCACTGATCTGTTTTTTCTACATTTGCAATTTGGATATAGAGTAGCGAGTTTTGTTTTATAGGGTATAGAGTGCAGTGCTGAATTTCACTAAGTGACCACAAGATGGAGTCTTTAGTTCACAGACCAATTAAGAATTCCCTCCAAAAGCAAACCTACTATAGATTCCTTAAAAACAGTTTACTCCACAGTAGCAGCATGATTCCATTGCTTAACTACAGAATGTGTATATATATGTATATGTATATATATGTATATATGTGTGCTGTGTTAGGGCAGACATCTGCATGACATCAGTCAATGATATTTTGCTGACCTCAGTCTAATAACACCTTCCCCCTGTAATTTTATTTTAGGCTGCTGAAAACAGATTTTTCATGTATCAGCCATGACAAAAATGTTTATTTTTGTATGAGAGATTATTTAACTTGTTGCCAATTCATGTATTTCCTCTAGAAAAGCTGTCCTATGGATGGCAGAGTCAGAAGTTGTCATAGCAACAGGATCTTGCAATGATGATGCAACTGGGTGACAGATGGCAGGGAAGCTTTACCTTGCCACCACCAGGAACTGGTCGATCTGAGGATCCTTGAGCTGGTTGTTGGGGTCCCACACCTTGGTCTCCAGCTTCTCCTGGACACGGTTGTCTGACTCACCTGAGAAAAAGAGGAATGGGGTTAAACCTAGGGATGCAAAATTGTTACTGTTTGTGCTTTTAAAAGGGCGACACATTTTTCTGCCTAGTGCCTCAAACTCACCCTCAGCTAACTTGTCAGGGATCTCTGCCTGGTACTTAGAGCCCACCCGGATCTCACCCTGGTCTGCCAGCAGGGTCTTCTGGACAGGGTCAAACACCAACGAGTAGAAGAAACAGTCCTAGACAAAAACATACATTTCATTTATTGCCACTTTGTTTTTATAACTAAAAGCAAAAAAAAAAGAACCTAAGTAATGTACTGAAAACAAATCAATAGATGGTGTGTTACCTCTTTATCCAGGTAGCCAGCCAAGACGTCTGTTTCATTGAGGAGGGTAACGTTACATTTCCCCCTGGGGACACAGAGAGGAGCATTAAGAGACCACCAAGTCTGAGACAAAGATGTCAGAGAGTAACTAAACCTTAAAACCACTTTTTTCAAAAACTTTTTTTCCTGTTCCACTGGGTTTGTCAGTCTCCAAATATTTACTAGACCTATTTCCTCTATAAAAGCATGTAATGCTGTACTATATCAGAAGGTTTGATCCGTCTTACTTTTACTCTGGCCTAGGTGGTCATTCAGTGTCCATCTAGGCCACAATGCCATGTTCCTGGCATTAATAAGTTATGTTTTATCATTTAGAAATAAGAACATGGAATAAACCAGTCTTGGCCTATATACTTATTTCCAAATATAAATATGAAAAAATAATTAAAATAACAAGGACATCTGTGGCTGATGCAGCCACTTTTGGTTTGTGTCCCAACACTGATGTGAGGATGAGAGGGTGACTTGGTCCAGCATACTTGTATGTCTGTACAATATGTTTGTATGACTGAGTCTTAAACAGTAATTCATTAACAGCTTAACAGGATCAACAGACAACAACTCTTTCTAAAGAAGAAATAAAATGTGATTAACTGTGCAGGGACAACAAATTAATGCCTTAAGAGCTGGGAATGGTTGCACCAACAACCATTTACTTAGTAGTAAAGTCCTAACTGTGCATGGCAGGTGTCAAACTGACCTGCAGTCTCTTCAGCAGCTTCTTTTAGTAAGCACATACCGTATGTGAGTAGCAGGTAGAGATTCAAACTGTCGAGACAAGAAGAGTTCTCTGTGTTTGAGCTGGTGCTTCTGTTGTTCCGACAGTGCTGGCTGTTTTGACTCTTCCTCAAATTCTCCTAAAACACAAACACATTAGAATTTAGCACCATTTTTCTTCTGATTTGAAAAACATTTTACACTTAACTGGACAAGACATTCAGCATTAGAATGCATCCTTGTGACTTAGACAAAAGAACCCTGACATGTCTTAGATTTTCAAGAAAATGTTTTCATGGTATTTAGTAAATCTATATCATAATTTAAAATTACATGTACAGTAGGAGGAATTTTTAACTACCATTTTACCAACCAACCCACCTGCCAGGTATTAGTGTAGTATTATATAGTTAAGTATAATCCTTTAGGAATGTGTACTTGTACTTACTTGTTTGACCAATGCTGCACTTATTACTTTTCACCGAGTTAATATCTTACTCTGCTTTTATTGCTTTTACTTACTATTGCAGAAGTTAATATTTTGTTAATCTTCTGTAGACCATTTTATGAGAGTTCAAAGGTCTTTAGATTATCAAGTTAGGGAAAAGTTTCCCTCTACGCTCAATGGTGTGATTTCTGGAGTTCAGGCCTCTGCAGAAAATGTTTTAACTTTAACTGTGTACTTGATTACTTGATCTTTCAAATTCACCATACTGCCCAGCCTCACTGATGCAGTAATCAATGGACTTAATGTAAAACAATGTGACTGTTTCACATTTCAACACCCATGTGACACCCCTGTTTTCAAGCCAATATACGAAATGTAAAGAGCAAGCCATATGTAGCTGTGTGTTTGTGTGTGTGTGTGTGTGTGTGTGTGTGTGTGTGTGTGTGTGTGTACGTGCAAGTGTGTACGCCTGTTCAACCACTAGATTGCGCATTCCTAATTTCAGGGTGAGTAATTTGTTGCAAGCTGGAGGGGAGGAACTATATCGCTCCATCTCTGTGGACTCCGCCCCTGCACTCAGCCACAGGAAACCCTGTCAGTGAGGGCAAGGGAGAGAGAGAAAGAAACACATACACACATACACAGATACTGAGTGAGAGGGACGGTACCGTAAGCCACACCCCTTTTCTGTTAACCTCTCAACCCCCTCACCCCTCCTCCCCCTGTCCGGCTAGTCCCTGCCAAACAAAGTAGGAAACCCTGTGTACCAAACCTGAGGCGCCCATCCCCCCCCAACATGTATCCCCAACTCTCTCTATACCCACACATGCACACACGCACACACGCGCACACACACACACAAAGAAAAGAAAGCACATATACACAGAAGGAGCGACAGGCACACACTGCACACACTTCTTCCACAGACCAACACACACTCATTTCCTTTGCTCTGACAAAGACACAAGGCAAGTCAGAATTAACCCATTGCGTGCTGTGGCCCTCAGGGACAGATCAAGGGCCTTTTGTTCTGAACAGAGAATTGATGTGTGTTTGTGGAAGGAGGAGGAGGAAGAGAAGGGGAGCAATGATGAAAAAAAGTAAGGCAGATTAAGTGAGGTTTAGTACTTCGGTTTAGCAAGGCACTGGCACACTTCTTCATTACTATCACAGTATCACAATGGGGAAAATCAAATCAAATTTAACAGACCAGAGCAAGGTCAGTCAGACAAATCTACACACATCACACGTCTATGACAATGGAGAATGGACTGCTAAATTATATTATTTACATTAAGATGAGGGAAACGAGCCAAAAAAGGTCAAGGTCTGTGTAGAAGTGAAGATAAGCACACAACTTTGTGTTGCCTCTCACTGTCTCCTAATACTATCTCTCTTAAATGTTCATTTAACTGATGATCGACCTTTCAGTGCAAGAGAAACTGTTTGCCTGGTTTTGGTTGTTATGACTCACTGTCACTATTATTAGCTGCTGGGCTCAAACTCTTGTCACACTAAAAACACTAGTCTGATTAATAAATAATAATTAAAAATGCAATTATTTATGAAATCTTTGACAACACGTAGCAATACTATTAATCTGACTGTTTTAATGTGATAACACAATTTTTTTATTTTAAATAATGACAAGGCTTTTTACACAAACAAACAAACAAAAAAAGGGAAATTAATAGGTGAAAATAACCTGGATGAGAAATGCATAACCAAGCTGCAAACTAGATGTAAGCTGTTAGTGTTGCACAGTATACCAAAAAAGAGCCTTGTTTCTTGAGGTGCGACAGTGAGGGTATGGATGTTTGTGTATGTGTGTATGTGTATGTATGTGTGTGTGTGTGTGTGTGTGTGTGTGTGTGTGTGTGTGTGTGTGTGTGTACCTAGCATTTTCTAACTTTCATGGTGAGAAACAGAAAGAGA
>JAPZDV010000016.1:701539-736100 GCA_029814665.1 Acanthurus lineatus
AAAAAAAGAGCCTTGTTTTTTGTTGTGAGAGAGTGTGTGTATGTATGTTTGTGTTTGTGTGTTTGTGTTTGTTTGTGTGTGTGTGTGTGTGTGTGTGTGTGTGTGTGTGTGTGTGTGTGTGTACCTAGCATTTGCTAACTTTCATGGTGAGAAACAGAAAGAGAGCCATGACTGCTTACATTTCAGGCCCTAGTCTTGCTGACCGTCCACGGCTTGTTGTCAAGCAGACACACAGAGACAACACCTCTACTTTAGCAAAGCATCTCACCAAGAGACAAGCTGACTTGTTTAAGGAATTCAAGAGCAACAGATTGGTTAGTGAATATGATTAATAACATAATTACACGCCCCAATACATATAGAGCCGAGACTTCTGTTAATAAGGAGGTTTATTTTGTAGTTTGAGTTCACTCTAATGCTGTAGTGTGCAGGCTAATAATCCTGGGTTTAAGCAGCATTGCATGAAGTACCCAAACCTGATACTATGGTAAAAGTAAAGATATCATATTAAAATATTACTTTGGTAATTGTGAAAGTCACCTATTATAAAAAGTACTTGAGTAAAAGTCTTAAAGTATCTTATATTAAATTCAGTTAAGTTTCATAAGTAATTTTCTGGTAATAAATGTACACTAGTATCAAAAGTACAAAAAAAACCAAAAACAATATACACATATTTACATGTCTCAACTGCATACATGTATGCTGTTTAAACATAACACTTTGCTGACTTTTTAAAACAATACAAACCTGATGGTCAAATGCCAAATTTCAGTTAAAAGATAATTTTGACAATAATACTGTTAAAGAACTAATAATAAACAGTTCAAATGTAAGGTTTACACCCATCCTACGTTGTCTCTTTTTAGAGCCCTTCAGTTCTGTCATGTCAGGACTGTCATCTTAAATATCATTTCATCGCTTTTTCTGGTTTTATAGGTTTTTGCCATGGAATAATTTCAGTATCTGTATTGATATTTTGGGCAGGTATCGTATCAGAGTCATAATTTTGGCATTGTGAAAACACTTTCAGCTGTGATTCATGGCTTGGTTTGACTATCAAAACAAGACAAAGATTATGCCTTTTTCAGCTGTTAAGGTGTTTCAATGTAGCTTAACAGTTCTTTTATGAAAATATCCTAAACATCCTTTGTATTTGGATACACAGGCAACTTCATAAAAGACAGCTTATTTCTTAAATTATGGACATGTATTTGTTGTTATAGTGTATGGCACGATATTTATCTGTACAGATAAATTATCGGCCAATAATTCAATATTTATTATGTGCGTTCTATATCTACCATTTAGAAATAGGGCCAAACTGCTCTTATCATCCTCACAAGGAGGGCATCTGCACATTCTGATACAGTAAGTGGCAATATGTAACTTTTAGGGTATTGGATCAAACATTAGCACAGATTGAAGAAGAACTAGGAGTAAACAAGCACAACTTGCTATTGTTTCGCTAATAAAATCAAAGTGCTGCACCTATGCAGAGCCATAGGCAGTATAGACTGGAGAGTACAAACTGTCATTGCAAGTCTGGAAGTTTTTTTTTACCGTTTCACGAAAAGACAACTAGGGGTAAAGGGGAAAAAATGAGATGCATTGCTATGTGGACATAGAGGATTCTTCAGTGATTTATAAATGACAAAAATAGATTTTCTAATGTTAGTTAGTGACTCGATGTTGACAGTACAGAAAAACAAAAAAGGCCAGGCAATTCAGCATTAGACAAATCACAGCGCAACCAGATAAGCAATGTAACTCGGAACATTTTCACCTTCACAAAAGGCGGCAGTTGCAAGCATTTTTTGATTAAACATCTAAATAGTTACATTAGACAAACATCATGTGTTACACTGTGAAGACTACCTATTCTGCCATTCAACAAATAAATTCAACAAAGCAGAGCATAGGTCAGCATTAATAAACTAGACCAGCTGACTAATACACACTGCAGAATTAAGCATCTTAAACAAACCCCAGAGTGAAGAAAATATATCTTGGCTCAATTGCACTTAATTGCAATAGAAAACCTTGTGATTGCTAAGTGACTTCCCAATGGAAAATTTTCTTTAAGTTAATAGCAAAAAAGCTGCACTTTATCAGGCGAGACTTAATGTTGACACAGCAGAGCACTCTTCTTCCCCTTCATTTCAATTTCAATTAATTTCAATTCATTCAGGCAGGAGACTATAAACTATATATATACTTGACTAATTAATGCAGTTATATGAAATAAATATATTTAATAACTGCATTGGAAATAATTTTAATCATCAAATCATTGCTCTCAAAATTGGATTGGCTAATATATGTGGAGATAATGGCGAGCCCAAGTGTCAAGACACCTAATAAACACTAAATAAGCCAATATCATGCAACTGCATGTTGGTCCATCAGAACCTTTTTTTTTAACAAATATAAAGGGAAGACAAACTAAACTTGATCAAAATTGTTGAAATTGGTCGGTAGCTACAATATTGTGAGTCTCTGCCCCCAAATTGGATGAGGTAACAACAGCTGGTCTTATACTTGCTGGCAATCAACCTTTCATTAAGACATCCTGGTAAACTGCTAATAGTCTAGAGTATGATTTTCAACACATTTTTTATCTGTGATCTGTGAAATCTGATGGAAATACCTCATTACGGGAACCTGTACTAACCAAAGACTATGAGTTGCATGTTTAACTTCTGCTTATTCTGCTACATCTACTTTCAAGTTTCTTTGTCCTCAGAGTAGGAATTTTAATATAAGTAAAAAACAATCATTTTTTTGTTCCTCCACCTGTCCCCTTGTGTGTATGGTTCTTAAAAATGTCTTGTAAATCCCAATGAAATCTATTTGATTTGTGACCGATTTAGAATTTTGCATTTTCACCCCATGTGCCAAAACTTGTGTCTATTCTCTCATCCAGTTCAAATCAAACGCAAAGTTTTTAACCAAGAAATTTCCTAAATCATACCATCATTAAATGTACTATGTGGCTTGAAATCAACTGAACAACTTAACAGATAATGCTTTCAGTAACTGGATGAAGCAAAGAGGAAATTTTGAGATTAATAAATTTTAAGCAAAAGAGGGAATTTTAATATTATAAAAAGATCAATGTTAAGCAAAGCATTATTATCACAATATGTGTATCAGTGAGGATAAAAGTCTTAAAGTAAGACAGTTTGATCTTTTTAAAAGTATAAACAACTTTGAAAATATATTATAGGACACATGACACCACATGATAAAATAAAAAACAGAAAATATTAATTGTAAATGACAAGTATGTGATTTATGTGTGATGCAATAAAAAAGCACCATTAATGTATCCATTTTGAAGTGTAGTGCGTGTGTAGATGTCTTTGTCTGGAGAAGGAGGAGGAGGAGGAGGAGGAGGTGGTGGTGGTGGTGGTGGGGGGGGGGATGATTGAATGTGATCAGGCTTCAGTAGTCTGCATGCCATTAGCACCATCCTACTTCCTTCATGCATCCACCTCCTTGGTTCTCTTATCACTTGTAAGACAGAGCATCGGCTCATGGGCTGCACTGGGGTGGGGCAAAATGGGGCGGAGCAGACACAATGCACTGAGACAATACCACTAAAAAATTTTGCCAGTCCTTTTCATCATTATATCATTATTAGAAAGTACTCCATTGGGTGTGAGATCATATAAAATATAAAATGACTGATTAAAAAAATTTGACACATTAAATATAAGATTGTTAATTTTACACACCTCATTTTCTTTGTCACCTCAAGTTACAAAAACTGAAGATCATGGTTTAAAATGACTTAAAAATTGTTTAAGATTATTTATTAATTATTCAGTTAATTATAATTAGAAAATTGTGAAGTTTATATTATACATACCTATATAAATAAAGGTTTAAGCGAAAGTATGTGACACACAACACTGGTGTGATCTGCTTAAGAAAGGACCTGTTTTATGTTTATGTTGGGGCTAGAGGAACACTTAATTCACTAGCAGTTATATAGTGCTGAAGAAGTGGAGGGTCTTCTCTCACAAATAATCTTTGCCGACAGCTGAGGAAGCCTGGTCTTTGTGAGGTAATGGTGCAATATTTTTGAAATTTCGGGAAAAAATGTTATAAATTAAAATGTCAACTCTTTCTGTCAGTTAAAAAAATAGAAAAAAAACAGGGTGAGGCTGACTAATATGACTAAAACTAAAATAAATTTTATGATCTTAGGACTAAGACTTAATTAAAAATTTGGATTAAAGTGAACCATATAACGTGAAGCCATTTAATCAGTGCTTAGAATCACTTTAAACTAGTTCTTTTCAATTCATTGATTTTTTATTAAAAATTGTTGAGCCTAAACTTTAATACTTATTATGTTTGTAAAGCACAAGTAAACACAGCTGTGCCTTTAGCTATTCTTTCTCCAAGCAAGTGTTCAGCACTGAGCTTGAGCAAAAGGGCAGGTCTTACTTTTACCCTGGAAGCAGGCCTTGGTGCAATTTACAACATAAATGCTGAAGAGGTCCTTTTAGGCTTTTATGTGAAACACAATAAGGAACAGGTTCATTAAAGGCAGTGAGCCATATCATACCTGCTCTTTCACTATAGAATACAAGAGAAGAGTTAAGAAGACACTCTATGGTTCTACTCACTTGCATTACTGTCAGCCAGGGTATTGAGGTTGCCTGAGATGTCTCGCCTCCTGAAAAGACACACCACCTTTGCCTCCACATTTCCATTGGCTGTCTGCAATTGGAAAGTCAGTGGTTACAAGTTGGCATCATAATAAAGCACTGGCATGACTGCTGCTGTTATAATGCCTGTTAAAAGGCTGATCTTTATGTAGTTACAATAAATTTCTGTCTCTTTAGCAACGTGACATGATTTCATTTACTTACACTACAGGCTGATCTGAGGCACTAACAAGGGTTTTAGTATCATTTACATCTGATCCATACTGAACCAAATAATAGTCATGCTTTTTATTTTTTTTTTTTTTACCAGTTCTTTCATCAGAGCTAAAATAAATTGCAAGTAAAACCACTTTCATTAATCACCATGGATAAGCTGTTACAGCCCATCATATCTCCAACCGCTCACTAATAACTCCCAACAGTTTCTACAGCTAGCAACTAGCTACAACTAGTCTGTTTTCTCATCTGATTTGTGCAGTTCTCTTAATAATCTTTCTTAATACAATACGGTAACGTTGCACTTAGTTGCTAAGACCTAGAACTATAGTAACATCACTTCCTGACTTGGTAGGAAACACACACACAGCCACATGATCATCATAACTTAAATATTTTATCCTATCAGGTATTTATATGAATTTTTATTTTATTTTTTGTTGAGTCTAAAACTTGTGACAAGGAGCCCTGGTACAACTTGCAAATATGTCGCTTGTTTCCTTTTTTGTAATCATCATAATGTCCTATGAAAAACAGTGAGCAGTGTTCCAGCTGGTCAGGTTATGTCGTGGCCTGCCACCACAGCAATAAAAAAAATAATCACAACAGAAAAAAATAAACATTCTGGATTCCAATCCACTTCCTTCATACATACATCATTGATGCTGTGTCTAGTATGTTTACCAGCAAGGACTAATCTGTCCTAAGAGAAGATGCACCTGGATGAGGATAAGAGCGTTTTTTTGTTTGTTTGTTTGTTTGTTTTTGTTTTTTAAACACAACCCAAAGGTAATCATACACCGGAGTCATTATTTTTTGGTGTGATATATTTGCATGTCAGTAAGTTTTGTCGAACTCTTGTTTCGTTGGGGGTTTTTACAAATAAGATGCAATGTTATGTCTTAAAGGTCGATTTTTGCTAAATAAATGACGGTAAACAAAAGTTTAGAACAATCATAACCATGTTTTTCAAATTTTCTGAACTGTCATGCCTTCAGGGAAGGGGACTGAAAACCACTGATCTGACCTTATCTGCTGATTCGTTAACCAAAAAGATGCTAGCTTTACCAATATGCACACAGCAGACATAATGTTAGTTGCCTTCCAGTAGCTTATGAAACAAGTAGCCTAGTCTAGCCTTTGTTACATTTATCAGTATTACTATAGCCTACATTATTGAAATATATTTACCTCAGACACTGCTAGATGTGTTTGGGATTTATCAGTCCCCAGTAATTAGTCCTCTGTTTCCACAGATGTGGTGCAATCACGCACAAAAGGGAGTCAAAATGTACCACAGACATCCTAAAATACACCCGAAATCAAACGTAATAGAGCTTCAGCTCTTGGATAAGACAGTGAAACTTCCCATGTGTCTCCCTGCTGGTTAGGATAATAAAAGGATAATAATAAAAGGAGAAGCTCCTCATCACTGGATGATGTTGATTCCATCCATGCTTTGTTGCTCTATATATATTTTTTGACGTGATTTGTTTTTAATTTTTTTTTTTTGTGATGCATTTGATTGCAAATTCTTCACATTTTATTTTTTCATTTTTCACTACAGCCCCAGTGTGTAAAGGCCTTTAGAGTGATGTAGCTCCTCTGTTTTTTTCTCTGAAGGTTAATGTTATCCAAACACTTCCACAATTATGTTTTATTTGGAACTAGTTCCTCCACAGTAAATATCATAATGCTAGCATTTTTCCATCAGATTTTGAAATTAATGTATATTGGCAGTATTATTAAGGCCATGATATTCTTCCCATCCTACACACCCCAATAGCTGGACGTCTAATCTTTACAATAAAGAGGGGTTTTTATTCTCCCTGGATTGACTGTGATCAATTAGAGGTGAGAAAGCAGCCACAGAATACACAGTGCATCTCTCCACATTCAAGCCTAGAGCTGGAGAGCCGGCCTCCCTCACTTACTATCCATTCATTTTACTCAGCAGCCATCAGCACTCAGGACGATGCAGTCCTCCTGGTGCTCAGCAAAAGCCCTTCAATGTAAGAGTGTTACATAAATGAGCATAATCCTTTGACTGGGAAACAAGCCTGTGTCATATGCTGCTGTTGCTGCTGTTATATAAGTGGCTCCTGTAACAGTGTCCTGTCATTACAGTAGCAGCCGTTTACAAACCGTGTCCAGCAAAGACACTGTGTGATTTAAATTGACTAGAACCAGTTTTCTATGCAATTTCAGTCAATCTATCAATTTTCTGTATCTATGATACTGACCTAAGAAAACAAAGCCTGGTTAGAATATACAATAGGAAAATATAGTATTACTAGGTGTTACAGAAACAACATTTTAATAGAAACACATGAGGTTGAAGGAAGAAAGAGAGAAAACCAACCTTGTTGAGCTCTTCTATTCTGCGAATCAAGTAAGGGTTGCTGGAGGAGTTCTCAAAGTACACATAATCTGGAAAAAACAGGAAACATTTATTGGATTTATGTCTTGTTCACATGGGAATATGTACATCAATGTATGGCTGTAACTCAAAAAATACATACGAGGTATGGTTGGTATTCTACCACTAATACATTTTACAACAGCCCCAAATACACTTCAAGTTAAATCTTGTATTTCTGTTCTGGAAACTCATTAGGTTGGTTGTTGTAATTACAGACAAGGTTTTGTTTTGCCTGACAGACAGAAACCTATGACACATAGCTCTAACTGGAAGCCTGTCCATAAAACAATGAGAAAATGTTAGGAGAGCCAGACCTTGCCAGCTCAGTAAATGGACTAGTGAAATGTGAGTTTCATGTAAGTTCACTATTCAGTGAATGGGCACAGGAAAGTGGCAATGGGCGCAGGAAGTGGCATCATTTTACTGTGTGGCCTTATGGTGGCACAAGCAAGAGCGCAAGCAAAAATGGCAAGAAGGGAAGACAACAACAGGAAAGCCAGACAGAACGAAAGAGAAAGAGGAGAGAGGAATGTAACTAGAACGTAGGGCTAAGTTTGATTACTTTCATGGTAAATTATATCTGCCTAAATTAAGGTTAGCCTGTGAAAAAGAGGGACTTTTTCTGCAGCCCTAATATTAACGTTGGGGTTGGTTAATTTGGAAAAGATAGCCAACTGGTGATGTTAACAACGAATAACATTAAAGTTGGGCCATAAGATACATTAAAAATAAATATCATGAAATAATGTCAGTTAATGGTCAGCAGTAAATATTCCTGTTCGCAACGTTAGATGATGATATTAAAATATTTTTTAGAAGAAGAGGAAGATTCTAGGGTGAGAGTCAGGTGATGTTAAATTAAGGAGAGGTTCAATGTTTTTAATTTATCTTGAAGTTAGGCCTAAAGTTTAGGTGGGAAAGAAATCGTACTGATGCTACTGCTGCTTGTTTTGTGATAAATAAATCACTTATTTACAAAAAAATTCTCTATTATGCTGCTATGATTTCTGATTTCTTGTTCCCAAAAATTACAGCCAGGTGCAGAGGGATATTTCACGCTAAATAAAATTTTCATGCTGGGCCTGTGGCTAGCGCTGAAGCCTTCCCCCACAGCTTCAGAAAACCCTAGAGGAAACCCTGGATTGTGACATAGTTTGATGAACTATATTTAGTGGAAAAGCAGAGTAAGTAATTACCCCTCAAGTCACTGAACCGAGTCATCTGTAGAGAAGACTTAGAGCTGACTGGCATTTGTGTGAATGATTGTTATTGTGTTCGATGAGCAATGCGAAGCAATGCAGGAGCAACAGCATTGCTGTAAACTTCACAAGATGAGTCCTGTCTCAATATAACCTGCGACAAAATGAACAAACTAAACAAAAAGTAGAAAGGGGCAAATGGATGCAAGCACTGCTGTTGTTTTGTTCCCATGCTCTCAGCTTGGGTGCAGAATGTTAGTAAAGTCCACTAAATAACTTCTGAACCAAGCAGTGGTACAGCCTCCTCTTCTGCCGTCTAGTGTGACTGAGTGTTTGGCTAACAGACTAGTCAGCAGAACGGCTGTAGAGACACTTTGTGGTGTGCTAGGATTACATAACTGAATTATGAACAGAAAGCACACTTTTTATTTCTGTGTGGAAATCTGATGTTTTCATATAGGATAATAAATAAAGGACTCACTTCATTGTGAGGCAGCTGCTCAGCAAAAGCACAGAATTACACTAAATGAGCATGGAACTGAAATATTTCTCATATTTGAAGTAAACTGTATTGAAGAAAAGACATACCTAATAATGTTGTCTTTAAAATGATAAAAATCATATACTGATAAGAGATTAGGGATGGACCGATTATCAGTGCCGATATTCGGCATTTTGACGCATATCGGCACCGGCCTTTTTTTAAAAATCCAATGGCCGATAAGAGATCAATTTAAAACTGGGTTATTTTGGCTCTGACACAGCCGCGCCTCTCAGTCTGCAGTCACTACTCTGTCTCCAGCACTGTCCCATCCACAGCACTATCTGATTGGTTACATGCAAAGCAACGGCACGGGTAACAGCCAATCAGCAGTGAAAGCTTTACATGCACAGTGCTCACACACACGGTGGAAAGGAGAAAGTTTTGCCGAGTGGAGAAGCTGCAGAGAGCAGATATGAATATCGGCATCAAATATCGGCTATTGGCCTCCTTGACTACTAATAATCGGCATCGGTATCATCCCTGAAAAAACCATATCGGTCTATCTCTATAAGAGATAGCATGAGTTGCACCTCGTAACCATGCTGTCACAATTTGGTGTGCTTTAGTGACTGGTCTGGTATGGTTTGATGTCTTACTTCATCTTTGGAGGATGAACAGTACTCTAGACAGTAGTCTAATAAAACTGCAATATTCAGTGCTTCCATAAAAGTATTATTTTCTTTAAAGGATAGCTCTGGGTCAAAGTGGATGGATTTACTAACACAGCCATTAAGAGCATTCCTCATTTTTCTGTTTAATACAGTAATAGGAGGAGGAATATTTATATTTCATATTTCATTCCTTGTCATTTTGGAAATGCATTTTGTTTATGTATTAGATTAGCTCCTCCACATTGCCTGGACATAGGAGGGCACTGTTTGAATTGCCACTGATTGTTATCAGTTATCATTCTTATTAGTACAGTTTATGTGGATCTGTGGTCCATACAGGCTGATCAGATGATGCAACACTTGCAAACCAGTTTATATAAGCACTAACAGAATTTTTCCTGGCACAAAATAGGGTGGTGGTAGGTGCCGGAGAAAAAATCTTTTGATCTGTCATTTTCATAGCATTTTCAATTCATGCCAGTTAACCACAATTTCAGATACTTTAGGCTAATCAGTTAGGTTTATAACAACTCGAAAGGAAGGAAAAATGTGTCTTTTCAGTAAATACACTTTATTTAATAGAGTTTCTGGTATTTTTTTAAATAAATAAATAAAAAATATAACAAATACACTAATTTACAGTTAAAGTGTCAAAAATGTGAACTATTCCTCTAAAACAGCTGATTTAAAGTAGTCACAGGACACAAATTAAGCCTTTAAACATCACATCCATTAAAATGCAAAAGCAGAACATTTCAGCCCTGTTTTTATACAAATTAAGATAAATTTACCCAGTCTTATCAGAAACATCAATTATTACTTTTTAATGTCCAGAACACTCAAATATCTGCATTACACCTGCCCAAATCACTATCCTTTTGATTTTTATTTTGCTCCAAACTGACTACTTAATAGAGCACAACAGATTTTTCTGTAGATCAAGTAATCAGCCATTATCAGCTGTGTTATCACAGATATATCTTATCAGCGTTTGAGTTTTCCCATATGCGCTGTCATAACAAAAAAAAATTTTTTTACAGCACATAAAATGCAGAAAAAAATGCCTGTGGTGTTTTGAAAATGGTGGTCAAATCAAGTTTGAGCATTGAGATTTACTTTATTTGGCTATTGGTCATGTATAATGATGCTAAGTATTTTTTAATAAAGTAAGTTTTAGGTATGGTAAGGTTTACGAATTACACCTTCTGAATTCCTTTTACATAGTCATACAAAAAAAAGCCACCTTACAAAATTGGCACAATAAACATAAAAAGGGTCTAAATTCAATTCAATATATCGATTGTACATATCAGCAGTGATTTTTTCTACTTTAAAGATGGTATCAGTATCAGGCTTAAAAATCCCCTATCAGTCAGGCCCTACTAATTAATATATATGTCATGTCAATAGAGTTGCAAGTATAACGCTACTTACAACTCTCTCTCTCTCTCTCTCTCTCTCTCTCTCTCTAAAAAAAGTAAGCAAATTTTCCAAGTAACAACATGGTAATTACCCCGCTGAAACTCTGATCAAAGACACCAGCATGTACCGTCTTCTATGTGAGCCTACATACAGCATATTGCATATCAGGAATGCCACTGTCTTTTAGCAGTAACTGTGACATACAGTAACATAATACTCTAAAAGGAGCAACAATTTGATCACAGTTGTCCCTAGGACTGGGGCATCCCAGCTACCAACAATGCTGTATGACCAGTGTGCATTGCATTTTTGGCCAACCAGTAAAGATGGGGGAAAATAAGTTATGCACTTTTTGTTAACATCAGAAAAAAAATCCTACAGTTGTAATGCAAATCCTTAAAAATGATTAAAAGTGAGAGGCTCACAGGCAGATGTCACATCAGCAAGAGTAGAGACTGTTCAAAGATATTACATATTCATTGTTGTTTACCTCCAATGTGAATAGGCCAACAGAATCGCTGCTGCAACTGAAAAGTCTGTCTTATTTCACAAGTCATCTTGACAACTGTGTCAAATCTTAAAATATTGTTGTTAATCTGCTATAACTAACTAACTAAAATAAATACACATAACAATCTTACATAATGCATAATTTACAAATATTACACATAGTAATATATGCAATGCATATATTTATCTCTCATTGAGGGATGAGTCTTATTTTAGTGTATTTACTCATATTCTATATGTGCATAATTTATGTGTGTAGGACATAGTTTTGGGCAATTTGGACTAAAAATCATGCCTCAGTATTTTTGGGTTGAATTTTCTATAAAGTAGTATTTAAAATTTTTAATTTGATTTTATGCACATTATTCAGTGATTTATGCAAAAGAGTTGGCTAAACTGTTTTTTACTGTATAAGTCCTTAAACTTTTTAAAGTAGTTTATAATTACGTGATTGTCTTTTCTTGTGAACATTTTGCACACAACAATAGTAAATATGAACTCAAAACACTGGCTGTTGATATCATTGATAGAGATTTCAGTCCTTTTATCACTATAGTGATCAAAACTGCCTGTCATTTATCATTCATTACACTATAATGAACACAGTGTTTCCTTGTGCAGTTTGATACAGTTCTGCACAGCAGCACGGCTTCACGTCAAGCTCCATCTGGTCCTCCCACAAGCAGGGACAGAGAGTCTCAGGAGGAAATCAGTGAGGTTCTGATGCATCACCACAAGCAGAGATGAAGAAGAAGGGATTCAGACAGTGAGAGGATTTCTTGCTCTACTTAACACACTGATGGGGAGTCCAACCATAGAAGCATCACCTCCTTATTCAAAGTGAAGGAACACAACATCACCACATTACATAACACTGGCTGAAGCACCAAAAGGGGATCTGCATTCTCATGTGCCTGACATGACTAATTCTCGCTCTAAAGTGATGGGGGAAGGAGGGAATTATTCTTTTATTCCAGCCCTACTTCTCTTCCTCTCACCAGTGGGACGAATTAAAAAATGATCATGTTCCACTAGCACTGAGGCTACTTATTATATCAATAAGACAGAGGGTGATGAATCAATGATCCAGGTTAAAAAAGAAAGGGAACTGATCTGAAAATATAAAGGAAAACATACACAACACAGAATCAAATTGCCTGTGAAAAGGTTAGTACTACCTTTTCAATAGCTGACTAAACTGTGAGAATTGTTAGTCAGCCAAGTTTTCATTTCAAGTTGTCATAATCATAGTAAAAAATTCCTTCTGAAAGTCTATGTAAGAGACGCACATTGTTGTGACAATGTGACAGCAGGGACAGAAGCAAATTGAACCTTTCCTCTTGAAACGAGGACGTTGCTAACTACAGCCAACCACTGCTGCTCGTTGGCTAAGTCATGTTTCAAACCAGGGACAGTGTTTGTGTACACACCAACAGCACAAGAGTTTTGAACCACCAAAAACAGGAGACTTTAAGGAATGAAAAACAGAACAGGGCTGGGAACACAGCAAAATAACTGGGCTTAGCGGCCTTCTAGTGAAGATGGCTGCTAAGCCCAGTTATTATGGTCCTCATGGCTGATAGGGGCCACTTTAAAAACAGGAAGAACAGTTAATATTTACAGGGTAATAAAAAGCTGGTCTGACAAGGTATCTAACTCTGAGACAAAATCAGGTTCAGGCAGAGACAATAAAGGCATGAAGCTACAGAAGAGTGAGTTTGTAGCAAGTCGATTTGTACGTATAATACATGCTTTGTGTTAATAAGTCTACAGGTATTTGTTTTTGTTTAGTTAGGAATTACTTATTCCTGCATTTTTTCCCATGTCAAGACCTTTTTTATTCAACAATTTTTCCTGAATTAAAAGTATACATGCATACAGAGGCCAACAGTTGTATACATAATAAATATACAATATAGCTATGTAATATCACAGTGTCCCAGCAAACGACACTGACACACTTTCAAGCTTGATGATTTTAATTGCACCGGCTAGAAAGTCAGAGGCAGACTGGAACTTCCCTCTGGTTAATAAACTCATGGGACACCTGTTTTACAAATTAAACCACATGTAATGTGTACAGTGTTTTATTAAGGTACTGCTTCTTAAAATGTGTATCCTCTTTGCTGATTGTTGCGACATAAGAATAAACATAAGAAAAATGAATCATAAACCAGTAAACCACTCAAGAAATTTATGGAGGCAAGGGGTGTTACTGTGCCTGGGTGGTTCAATAGTGTCCTGACATAAAATTTTAGCAAATTTTTTACTGCCTCTTTGCAGTAAGCATTGTTGTTAACAGGGATCCAAAAATGTATTAAAAAATGTAATTGATATTTAAAAAAAAAAATAATAACAGTGCCTAGATGACTAATGACTTGAACAAACAAGTCAGGGCCAGCCCTACAAAAGGTTTTAAGTTAATATGCATATGAAAGATTCCGTGGGTAGAAAAAGAAAATCTAAAAAAAGATATCAGCTGAGGAGCTGCTGAGGCAGCCATGAGTATATGTTGTGGACGCATGCGGCTGAAGTGCCGCAATGTGCTGGGTGCTTCAGGGTGAATGAAGAGGAGGAAGCCCTTTGACTAATCTCTGGGGAAGATAATGATCTTACATGCAGGCTGAACACTGTGTGCTTCTGGAGGCCTGCTAATATACACGCTAGCTCATACTGATCTGCCTGTACCAGCCAGCTGCAACAACAGAAATCCTTATCAAGTGCAAGAAAAATTCAAAAATTTGTACTCATTTTGACAGTTTTGAGACTAACAAGATTGCAAGTGATGCCTTCATAGAAAATTACATGTTTCTTTATTATTATGTTTCTTCATTATCATTATTCAACTACAAAGGAAAGAAATTCTGTGTATGTGTTTGTGTGTGATGTGCACCTGTCCTTTGCTTTATTTAACAATCATTCATCTGATGTGCTTATCACTTGCATGATGTGCTGCTGAGGAACCAATGAAGTGCCATGGAGAGTGTGTACTTGTTTGCATGAGACCTGTTTATAATATAATTAAAACAAAACATGTAGCGGATCTTGACCTCTCCAACATGGCAACTGCATATACTGGCATAAATGCTTTGTTAACTAGTGGCTCTCCCCTCTGCAATATGGTTGCCACAAAGAAACATAGCTGTAGTAATTCTGGGATTGTATTATCTTTACCATTTGCCTTTGAAATTACTATTTAAATCATAACTTAGTTATGTTAGGCATTTTTTTTTCTAATTTACGGGGGCTGACAACAACCAGAAATCTATTCTCTTGCTGTTACTGTTAGCAATCACTGACTGGCTCTTATTTGACTGGGGTGCAAGACCCATGAAAATGTAGAAATCTAAAATGTTTCCACAACAGCAATCACTGCCTCAGTCATGTCAGCATTAATACATTTCTAAACTGCTAACTAAAGTAATGGCCCAGTGGTGGCGCTGTCACAGATAGATTCTAAATTTTACACAGGCCAGGCTTTAAAAGTTGATGTGTTTTCTGTACCATTATGGCCATTTCATTAAAACTATGTTTAGACCCTGTTTCAACCTGGTTTTTCAATCTGTCCTGAGTGATCCAATCACAAGCGCACAGTGTTAAGTACAGGTGGGAATGCACCTAAGATGCATTGAGGACACATATGAGATCCAATCACTCAAGCCACATTTGGAGGTGGTCTGAGCTCCACGTGACCACATACTTTAGGCAGTGGGAACAGCAAACTGTGCTGGGCCGCATTGAAGGACTGCCCACTCAACTTATGTCTTCTGTGTAAGCGGAAGTAGTACTCACTTGCACGACAAGTCATAAAAATGCAAGAAAACAAACAGCAGCCATAAAAACCGGTAAGAACCCCGCAAACTCCCATTTAAATATACAACGAATACCTCAAACAAACTGTCA
The DNA here is from genome assembly GCA_029814665.1 of Acanthurus lineatus. Taxonomy (NCBI): domain Eukaryota; kingdom Metazoa; phylum Chordata; class Actinopteri; order Acanthuriformes; family Acanthuridae; genus Acanthurus; species Acanthurus lineatus. The sequence continues at coordinate 717,049 of JAPZDV010000016.1, forward strand.
ACTGTGTTGTTTTGATTTGCCCACTGAGTTCTTCTTCTGCTTTTAATATCCTGCAGAAAGGAAGAGCATTCTTCTTCTATGTTTTTCCGGTCATCTTGGCTCAGTTTAGTGCATTGCTGCCTCCCGCAGGTAAAAAACAACAACACAGTTTATCTTCAAAAGTGGGAATGATGTCTGTATTTATTTACATAAAGAGAGGGGTAGTGAGATCAGATCGCAAGTGGTCACTAGAGATGGATGTTGACATCAGGTGGGAACACACACGATTAGAGATCGGATTAGTGATCAGATCACTCAGGATGGATTGAAAAACTAGGTGGGAACAGGCTCTAAGAGTTTCTACAGCGTTTGAGTGACATTTTTGAGCACTTTGCTTCCGTCCTACTGTCTTGACCTTGTCAATATTTGAAACATGCAGGGATTTCATGGTGCATTAAAGTGCATGTCCTGAACCCAAATCTCTCCAGGTGTCCACAAAGGCTGTTTAAAAAAGGCAAGTCTCTGGGGAAGCATGGTGTCCCTATTTTGCTAATGCTTGTTACTCCTTATTTTAATGGTAAACATGACTGTTCAGACACAGTTTATTATAGGCATAAGCGACTAAAGTTTAGCCTGCTGAGCTGGGAAACTCTACTATGAGGTTATAGTACCCAGAGTAACATCTAAATAACTTTTGTCTCTGAGTGTAAAGTTGTTTGGATTAGTAAGTCTTGCAAAAGCCGCTGGAGGCCAAGCAAGCTGTCTGTTACGAACAGGCACTGCACTAGTGCATTGAAACATCAAAACCACGTAGTCTTGTTCAAATTAAGGTTGCCTTAAAAAATCTATTTCAAGGTCATTACGTAATCAGATGGTTGTTGCTAACTGCATAATTATATTGGTTGGACTGATCATAACACCAAAACATTTTATTTGATACATTACGATGCATTCTTGCTGTGGAAACTGTATCATACAGACATAATGCAGCAAGCTGGCAAGCAGTACAACTTTACTCAAAAGATCAGCAGCTTCACGCAGCCTCCCAACATAGACACATTGTAAGTCCTTTATGGTAAAAATACAAAAACAGCTGTGATCAGTGAGCTTCTGTTATCTGGCCATCTTTACACGTCTCCTGTGCACACACACATTACTTTAATGTGAGCACTGGACAGTGATACCACACAAACCAACACTAAACAAGACTAAAATTAATCTAAACAACATGCCCAAATTCTGGATATGTATTTTTAAACAAAATAAAAATGCATTAGTTATTAATTTTGGCAATATTTTTCACAATATACTGACTAGTATATTTATCTGTTTACAAAATCTGCATTTTTAATGATGTTCAGTTGAACTGCTTTTTAATGACAGAAATACTTTTGTCACATAAACAGTTAACTAATGGATGCAACTAAAAATTAGTTTCATAATTGATTAATCAACCAATTACTTTCCGATCAACTGTTTGATTTAAAAACCATCAAAAACGGAAAAAAAATTCACATCATAGTTTTCTAGAGCCCAAGATGATGTCATTTAATGGCATGTTTTGTCCTACCAAAAGTATTGTTTCTCTCCAAGGATATTCAGTCTTATGTAAGACAAAAAGCAGGCAATTTTGAGATTTGAGAGGCTTTAACCATCAAATGTTAAAAAAAAGACTTCAAACTATAACTGATAATCACAATATTTGCATATTCATTTTCTGACAATCAAGTTTTACCAAAACGTTTCTATTTAGTTCAATGTTAGGGACAGTTTGTGGGAGATGTTTTTTCTTTCTTTGTCTGCAAAGAAAGTCCATAATTAGTTCCAGGGCTTCCTAGGTTTTTCCAGTAGTTTATATTTTAAAGAGGTAAATGAGCTGCCCTATAAGTATCCTCTACCTACAGGATAAACAAAAACAAGAACAACAAAAAAACCAGCCCTACATCCCCACACAAATACAATTGTATACATCTTTGTCATCTTTAATAGCTACAACAGAAAGGCCATGGAGCAAATCAGCCACACTGAAAGACACTATCTGCTGTTGCAGCAAAAGACACTGGTTCATGACACCACATAAGAGAATGCAAATTTACTGACAGGATATGTACTACTTTGCAGAAAGAGAAACCATAACACCAGAGGGGAGAAATTACTAGAAAAGGGAACTACACATCAGAAAGACCATTGTAAACACAAATAAAGTAAGACTTAAGAAAGGAGTCCAAAGGTTAAAACTCCAAAAAAAGTCACAGAAATTACCATTTTTATCATCACGCCTATCATGCCTTTTATGACACACGTACGACCTTGAATAAAGAACTGACAAACGGTTGAGCTACTGTAGGAATAACTTGATACTTCTCAGAAGCCCAATATCAAGCGACCTTACAGTTTGCTTCAACACAGAGTGTGTCTTGCTAACAACTGTTCATTTGAGAGCTACAGTGTCCTTATGGCTTCACACTAACAAGCGCACAAAATTACACACAATGCACGTTTGAAAAACCATTGCAGAATTATTACAATCAAGTTTCCTTTGAAAAGGGTTCTGTGCATCAATAACATTCGACGATGTTAACAAAGAGTAAAAAATTAAGAAGCATGACCTAAATAAGACATCAGACTGTTACAAGACATTGCACAGCGACAAGCCTCCAACACCGTCGCACTGTTCATGTAGCCGTCGCTGCGGCCACAAAATGTAATTTAAAAAGTCATCCCAAGTTGTTATTTGTACTAAGTAATGATAAACTTCACAACATCCATCAAAAAGAAGAGGCTACACATCAAATCCAGAGTAAAGAGCGAGTAAACTTGTTCGTACTGAACAGCAATAAAACCAAGAAAAAACAGAGTGGAGACAATTTAGCCGGAACTAGCCGCCGGCGTTTTGAGACCAATGGGTAGAATGAAAATAAGCCAACCAGCAACAAATCTAATGTATTTCACAAATACTTTACTAATTATGTTGTGCTTTGAAAGTTCTTGTTATGCCATATCCTAATTTATTTATGCTGAGATGCGACAGTTTCTATCCAGTGGTAAAGTGGTGGCACATGAAAACAGGGAAAAGTCTCTCAGACACTGACATTGTCAACGTTTAAGTTATCATAACAGTCAGTGTAAGATTATGAGTTCAGCTTTCCGCACATTAAACACGTTAATGTTGCCGGCGATTCGTAGAAGATAAACGATGGGAACACAGTAGTAACGTAGTAACGTCCCTCACTAAACTAGTCACTTAGCGTATCTGTCAGTATTTCAAGAGGCAATTGCACCGGCTGGCACATATCCTGATATAGTCCGTTGCATTAAGCTATCAAAACTTAGCTAGCACGGCCAACGATATCCACTGCTTATGAAGTAATATGGCGGAAGCCGTAATGATATTAATTAACCCACCACACCAACAAAGTTAGCAGCTCAGCTTTAGCAAGCTACCACAGACGTCGCCACAGTTTGTTGTATGCTGACCTCTCAAAAGCTAGCAGCTACTGCTAACTAGCATTGTGCTTACTTCCAGGACGTTACCATATGTAGCGTTATAGACTCCACGTCAGATATTGTGACAAACTGTGGTTGCTTTGCCTGCTTGAAACTACGAGCACTATTCATCAAACACTAATATCCAACGGGAAGAATTTATTTTGTAAAAAAATACCAACTTTCAGGACCGGTTCACGCTGCTCAGCAGCCTCCAGCAGTGGGGTGACGTTAACGGATTTTGGTGGAGAAAACCAGTCGGGATATCACGCTAATCTGTTGTAAAAGTTGACATTTTCTATAAATGAACATTGCGTCGAATGTAATATTTATGCTGGATACATGAACATTTTTGGCTTATTACATCTGAGCAGAAACTAAGTCATAATGCTGGACTTATTTACATTTACCCATTGGCTTAGTCACATTACACTGTTGGCTGTTTAAGTAGATTTGACGTTCTTCTATGGAAGAGTGGACGCACGTACGGACAGAGTTAGCATTAGTTAGCGGCTAACCGAACAGACAGCTAACAGCTAACGTTAGCTAGCCACCTTGCTGTCGAAACGAACAATCACGTTGTGGGGGGTGTCTTAAAATGTAAAACATTCCTTACCTCCCACTCGGTACATGTTGGCCGCCATTCTCTCTTAACCTTTAGCAAATTCAGACACAGGGTATTCCCCGCTTGGGTTGAAAAAGGTCGAATGTAATCTATTTTATTCCTTCATTTATCGTAGACACCCCCGCCGTGAAACAAAGCCGGCTCCGGGCACTACAAGCCGAGCTGTGGCGGGTAAAAAGTTTAAAGTTTCCGTTAGTAATGTTCCGGAGGTTATCCCAAAAAAATAAAGTCCTTGTTTTCGGTCCCTCAGACGACCTTCTTCTCCTCTTCCTCTCTCACTCAGTCATTGACACACAGCTAGCCTGTCTCTTACTCCACTCTTCCTCCCATCCTCCGCTCCCAGCTTCATCCTCCTCTTCTTCACCTCCGCTCAGTTCAGCACACACTCGCACACAGAAAACACACACTCACTGGCCCTCTTCGTTCGTTGGCAAATCGTCATCTTCGGCTATCGTCGGCAATCTCCGTTATCTTACAATTAACTTTTTTACTGACCTCGGTTTAATAAACAACCTGTTTGTAATATGAAATACAAATTCACACACACTTTTAAAAGTTTTGAACTCAAGATTCATACCTTTTCATACCATACCGCCCAAAAGGTGATTCTCACGCGTTATCGGGGACCAATAGGTCATTTAGAAAATTTGTGAGACAGGAACAACACAAAGTTTCCATATATCACACGAATGCTATGGTAAATCTAGACAAAGCAGCAGGAGAAGACAAGGCACTCGCGCGCGCGCGCACACGCACACACACACACACACACAAGACACAAACACACGAGAGATAATAAAAATGAGCTTCCCTTAAGTTGGCTATCTCAATAATATTTATTAAAGACCTGAGTCATATTACGTAATTAATTACTGTAAATCGAAGTCGTGGAAGTTTAGTCAAAAGAGTCAGAACAAAAACAACCCTTCACTTGACTATCCACAAATCATTGCCTCACTTAACATTTTTTAGTTTGAAGTCAAGACTTTAAGTCAGCTACTTATATACTTACATACTTTTCTATATTTAAAAAAAGTTCGAAAATAAATGATCAAAATATCATGTGGCTATTTGCATGATGTAGCATAGGACAGTGTTAAGATTGTGCCTGATGCTTCTTCTGGAATATTTGGTCTTGTAGCAATTAGACTGTTACTAAACTGTTAGACTGTTGTTGTTGTTGTTAGCAATACGACCCAGTGTATGTCTAAACTTTTTTGTCGACAAAAAATTATTCATTGTTGTTTTATAAGATGTAGACTCTACTGTACTTACAGGGTTCAATTGGGGATATTATGGTCTGGGACATGTAGCCTGGGAACATACATTTCCTTAAAACGCTCACAACACGATTTCTGAAGCAGTACTGCCCACTAGTGACACTTTACACACAATACACTTTTTCCAGTCGGGTTATTTATTGGGAGCTTGACAGATACAACATCACAGTATTTCAGATGTTATTTTAAATATATAAAACAGAACTAAAATAATCATTTCAAGTTTACTGATCTAATGTTAGAAAAAGTTTTAAATCACAAATGTTGAGAGTTGAATTCATTGGAACAGGTCTGTCACAGTATGTCTAATGCAAGCATAAAAATATCTTGAATATTATCTGAGATGTCAACCAAACACTGCTTGAAGCATTAAAAATATGTAAAACCATAATGAAAACATCTTAATAAGCCAAAAGGTGTATGCCATGATGCAGTACTTTGGTAAGTTTAATAAACAAGGTCTAAAATCAGGAATGTTCACTGAAACCAAAGTCTTTGTCACCACATTTGTCAATCATGTTACAAACATATATGACTGCTTCAAATGATCCTCACCATATATTCAACAGAATGACAAAGATTCACCATTTAAGGAAGACTTAAATTGTCCAGTTTCACAAGGATTTACAAGATTATGGAGGTGTGAATTTGGAAAGTTAATATAGATATTCCTCCTTGAGAGGATTCCTCTACATGCTCTGTATGAAACTGAGGCAGCAGTGGCGCCACAGAGACCCAGTTGAGCCAATGACTGTGGCTGCTGTCCACTGAATAACACACCACTCTGTCTGTGTGCAAACAGCTTCCCCTTTCTCATTGCTCATAACTGATTCCTTCCTAGCTGGTGGCAGGTTCTGGAGAGCTGGTGCAGGTGGATGAAGCAGAAGCCGAGGCTGAGGCTGAGGCCGAGGCCGAGACTGAGGCCAATCTCTCCCTGCTGTCACCCACCCAGCCTCCAATCACCTTCCACTGAAGGATGCAGGTGTCCTTTCCACCCATGGAGAGAAGGTGGGAGTCACTGTGGGTGAAGCAGACGTTGGTGACATGGCTGCCGTGGCCATCGTACTTGTGACTTGGTGCCTGGAGATAGAAGAAAGAAGATTAATCTTTTATTACTTGTATCGGTCATTGTTCCTTTTCAGTAGTGAAGTTTGTTTGAACAGTGAGAATACATATCATAACCATAAATAAAATCATAGTTGCACGAGGTTATTTAAATCAAAGATAAAATTATAAGTTATATCAAAAAAGTTGGTCTAAAGTATCTAAGATAAATATGATGATATTACATACACAAATGTAAAAAAATATATCTTAGCCATCCTGCTAGCACTCTTATGACAGTCCCTGTTGCCTGCACAAGATTTCCAAATTGGGTGGGGAGAAAATTTGTTTCTACGATGTCTCGATGCAAAAAAGCACAGTGATATGAAACTAAAAATTTTTGACATTATGATCAGCTGTAATAATTTTCTGAGATGTTGCTGCATGTTCCTTATTGCTTAATCAATTAGATGGTGTAATGAAAAGATCAAATATGTGTATTTTCATTTTTTTTAATTCTACTCTTTGAGTTTTGGTTAGGATGGCTAAGAGTTAGCAACCACAAATGGTTACATTTGGAACAGTACTCCCTGGCTTAGAATATAGTGAATGGTAGCTGTTTGGAATGTATGTAGTTAAAAGGAAAGAGACCTATGCGTGAGCCATGGCGAATGCAAACTGGGCCTAAAATTTTGGAAACATGTCAAAGATGAGAAACTCTATATCTTATTTCCCCTCCAGAGGTGGAAAAACAGCCAGTTGTAGTTGCTGCCCACCTTCAACTTACTAACTGAACAAGTGCTTCCAAAGCTCCCAACCAATTCAGAAGGGCAAAGCGAATCACAAACTCAAATGCAACTCTTAATACATAAGACTTGTGCCCTTTACTCAGTAATTTTAAACCAGGGATTTTTCACTGAGATACAACACTCCATTTAAATTTTTTGTTTTGTTTTTTTGCTTGTTTGTTTGTTTTGCCATCACAGCAATACCCAGACTGAAGACCAAAACTCAAGTCATTTGATTATTGAGAAAAGCATTTAGGATAGTAGTGACATGGAATTCATGGACACCTATTGCTGCAGATCCTTATGTCTCTGTAAAACTTATTAGCAGTAGGTGACAGCTTGTGTTTAAGTACATTATGTGTGATTAGTAGGAAGTTGTCCCACATTAAAAAGAAATGAATCATGTATAGTGATCAAAAAATTTGGTTTCAAACCCCCTTTCTTAGCCCTTTAAAACAGAAAGAGATCAATCTGTGAGGTGCCCATTTTACCTCTTTGTCATCAAACTCATTACTCAGGAGAGCTTTTAGACCAAAATGTCACTGAGCGTCACTGATATCTACAAGGTATCAGCATACCTGCGTTTTCATATGCCAGTATGTGACCTAAGTTGCAAAGAAAGTCAATATCCTCACTTGAGTTGAAAGTAGGCAAGATACAAGACCCCAGGGTAGTTCCTCATACCTACATATAGTTAACATATTACAATGCACTGCTGTCATCCTGGGTTTCTTCAATTTTTCCAGCTCAAGACCCAAAAGAGAGAATGGGTGTCTCCCTGGAGCCCAAATTTATAAAATATGTCATGCATTGTCAAAACATTTACATTTCTAAACTGCTGATAAAGAAAAAAAACATGAACTTGAATTTTTAAAATTCATATATTTCAATGTATAAGTACATCAAAGGAATAATCAGATTTACTAATTGTACAATTACTAATTGTAATTGTATGCACAATGTCACATGCTGATAAAGGCCAGATGACTGAAACATCTTCCTTGTATTAACAGTTAGGTGATTAAATGAATGTGTAAAATGTTATATTTCCATGTGCAGATGTATTATACTTTGCTGATAGTGCTTAAATATATTTTTACTTTAAAAGCTACTATTTTGAATGTAGGAATACAGGAGTATTTTTAAATTGCATTACTTGAGAAAAAGACTCCCTCCACCACTGCCTAAATGACTTTTGATTCAGAGAAAAAAAATATAAGACAAACTCTAAAATCAAAAGCTAAATCTCTACTTATTTCAATAATGTGCTGATATAACATTTCATGCTTGCAACCTTTTTATCTGATCTCCACACACCATAAAATACAGACATAATTCCACCTTAAAGGTTTGTCTCATACTGCTCTACTGCAAATAGATGTTTCTTGATAAACTTGCCACAGGATGTGTAGAAGTGTAGAGGAAGTGCAGAAGCTGCATCTAATCTCAGTTTGCTGACGTTAAACATAGTTAGCTCTCAAAAGACAGTGATAAAAAATATTAGACAGTTGAAATTACATTACTTTAAGTTACATTACATAAAGCACCTTAATGGTTCTACAGTATTCTCCTGCATTTCTAACCCAGTGAGATTTTTATGTGTCAATGCAGAACAGGTTTTTCCTCTTTACGCAAAGGAAGCAGTTAAAGAAACACATTTACTGTGCTTCTTAAGGTAGACAAAAAAGGGAAGAGTAACCTCTGAAGTTAGTGTGAAGTATACGAGTGGTACCTTAAGTTTGGGACAGGGGTACTGGAAGAGGTGGACTTTGCAGAAGTCATCAGCCACAGCCACCAACCTCTCACTGTGAGAGCGACACAGAGCGTTGATGTCTGTGCCGTCAGAGCCCTCCAACCACACACCTGGGACACCAACAGCAGCAGTTATCAAGCTGTCTTGATAAAATAACACCACCATGTTTAGAGGCAACAGCTATCACAACACAGGAAAGGTCCATTATGATCCATTTCTCACCCATAACGTGGAAGCCCAGCACACAGGTGTAGGAGGCCCATTCCCTGTCTTTGCTCTCAAAGCGATTCCTTAACAGTTTACAGCCTGCTGCTATGTCCCCTGTCAAAATATATTCATCTTCATAGTCAAAACACTAGATTATAAAGAATTCAGAGAATTTAAGTGCAAAAAGATATGTTTTCACTTACAGTAAAGGATCTCATAGTCGCCTGAATTAGACATAATGTATTTGCCATCTTTGGACCAATCCAGGTGAGTAATGAAGCTGGAGTGACCCTGATTGGACAGATAAATCAAACCAAAATCAACGTTAGAGGATAAAGCTGGTGGGGTGCCGTGTAGCTCAGTCGGTAGCGTAGGCGTCCCATGTGGTGAGGTCTTGTCCTCCATGTAGCGGTCGCAAGCTCAACTCCAGCTCCAACCATTTTCTGCGTGTCACTACCCTCTCTCTCTCCCTGTTTCCTATCTACTCTCAGCTGTCCTATAAAAATAAAAGGCAAAAAGCCCCAAAAAATATGTAAAAAAAAAAAAAAAGAAGATAAAGCTGGTGACATTTTATAATTTTTTTGTTGTCATCATTTCCATGTGCAGACCTCAGCAGACAAGTCTCTTAATACTGATGGTTTTTAGCACCAAGCCCAGATTTCCGTTAGTTCCTAATACATTGTACATTAGATAATATTGGCCTTGCATCTCTGAGCAGGACTGATCCATCCTTCTGTTCACCCAAAATCTGGTCTATAACTGAATATTAAAACATTCTGTTACATATTCTAAGTTTTTATATTTTTTATTCATATTGATTTTGTTTACATATTTATTACTTTTCATTCTTGTTCTTCACTTGTTTTCTGGAAAAGTTGTGTGGAAAGGTAGAAGGGTGAAGTTAAACTGTTAGAAACATTCCCATTGAACTCTTTCTATTTCTGACTCTGCCAAACATCTGCATGCTTGCATGCCATGTCTTGCACACAGATATGCAATGATCAGTGTTGAAGTAGTTGCACTGGCTTCAGATCTTGGGTCAGAATCAGGTCTCAAATGTGGAAGAACCAGCCAGGTTCTTCCACATTCCCAAAACTGCTGTTCACAGCTCTGTTTTTTTATTGTCACTCAAACATGAGAAAATATTGAATTTGTTGGAGCTTATTTTCAGTAGAAAATTAATTCACATCTGATGTTTTTGTGAGTATTTATGGCAGCAGGACAATACTCTGTACATGGGATTTGTTGACTACAAGAAAACCATTTGAATGTCACCAGACTTGTATTTGAAATACGTTTTAGGAAGATGTACTGAGTTGTTTGCACACTCACACAAAGTCACACTGGATCACAAGACAATTCAAGGGAACAATAGCAACAGTGAGACATGGATTTTACGTTTAACTTACATTACATTTCCCAAAGCGTGTGTAACGCCGGCCACTCTCTGTCACATTGTAGATGTAGATGAAGTTGTCATGGGATCCAACGGCTAAAAAACTGCCATCTGAAAAAATAAAAGATCATTAACACAATAAAGGAATTTCCCCCATCTGATATTCTGAGAATACCCCCCTCCCTCCACCCCCGCCCCAGCTACAACCACTGTATGACTATTTTAAATCATCAGATGGCTGTGGTTGCTCCATTATTCTGTAGTTTCAGGACCCTACAATAAAGTGTATTTCTTTGCAAATATCTAATGTGATGAGAATTTAGACTAAAAAAGTAAGTATTAAAAATAAAGTTATGAGTTAAAAATGCCTAAACAATAATCCTCTGTTTGTCTCATCATGCTTTAGGTTTTGAGGTGCCAACAATGAACCACAGTGTCACTGGTTTGAATCCTACCAAGGACATTCACTGCATCTCTCTTTGTTTCTTGTCCTCTCTCTATGGTTGCTGTATAACAATTTCATTAAATTTGTAATGATAATACTAGTAATAAACAAGGAACTATATAGTATATACAACAGTATATGTATGTATGTAGTATACGAGTGAAGTGCGACCTGGCGAGTATCTCATGACGGACAGCTGCTCATTCCCATCAGTGGACTCAGAGACCACCTCTTTGGTTAGCAGGTCAAGCACCACCCACCTGTTATGTTACAGAGGCAGAAAGGTAGAGAATCGTCACAGCAGGGAGACTGGAGATTGGTTGGTCATAAAGAAAGTTACAAGCTGCAACTGCTTTCAGTCTTTATGCTAAGCTAGGCTAATGTGCCTCCTGCTCTGTAATGGACACACAGACTGACATGTATCTAAACAGCTCATTTGTGAGAGTGAATAAGCACATTTCTCAAAATATTAAACTGTTTCTATTATTGAGGAAAGTTTTTTTTTATTTTTAAGAAAGTTTCAGCCATGATAAAGTTTCTGCTACTATATACTGTTTGGGGTTTTTTTTAATGATTTTCATGTGCTGGACCTCTTGGAAATTTTTCATACTGTGTAAAGCTTAATCATTTTTGGATTAAATTGTGTAATTTTTTTTGCTCACATGTTGCTTTGTGTGTAAAAATGCCGGGTTCTTGTGCTGTGTTACCTTCCTGTGCTGAGGCCGACTGACACCACTGATCCATTAGGACAGAAACCAGCACACAACCCATACTCCTATCAGAGATACATAGGATTAGTTAGTAACAGCTGTATCAATAATAGAATGAATATTAATGTGTTTCAACCAAACAGAAGTGCTGTTGGTCAGCTGAGAAATATTTTGCTTATAAATAAATTTAGTGTGAACTCAGAATTAGTGAGTTCTACCTCCAGGGTGATGCACCAGTCCAGCTTGTGTTCCTCTGTGTTCCACAAACACACCTGCTTGTCATGACCACAGGTGAGAAAGATGTTTTGAGATGGGTGTGTAGACAGGCCCCACATCTCATCTACATGTCCCTGAGACACACAAAAACAAACACAAAGTAAAAATTCTCTTTTTGTTCAGTTTACAACAAAAAGAAGGTCTATTTGCTACCTTATGTGCTTAAGAACTGCATCAGTTTCACTGCAGTCTTACTGTATACACTGTATATCAGCTGGTGTTGATGTCTCAAAAAGGTGTCCAGACTGCACTGGCATCAGTTCAGTGCAGTTACTCACAGAAACTAGTGTTGACTTCTGAAGTGAGAGGTATTTTACTGATGTCCCAAAGCAGCTCTTACCATATAGTGGACAGTCACACTTTTAACATTGACTGTATAAATTTCACCTTATTTTGCAATTTTTTTAAATCTCCAGTTATGATTATCTTCACCTGACTTTTAATTCCCACTTGCAGAGGGAGCTGGAATAATTGAATAATTGAATTGGTGCAGAGCAACTCATACAAATAAATGCTTTAGTTTTGTTTTTCAGACTGATCCTGATTTGTCTTCTTGTCTACGTCTTCTTGTTTTCTTTGCTGCCTGAGAGCTGAGGAAAACAATAATCCCCCTCTGAAAATCACAGAGCATATATTTTTAAAGGCCCTGTAGTTTTATTTTAATATCCTCTATGTAGCCATTTTTTCTTTAAATTCATTTTAAAATATCAGAAACCATTACACAAGTATGGTCATGAATGGACGAACAATTTCTATAACTTTGACTGGAGCACCATCTTTAGCCTCACACGTCCCTAAATATCTTATAATCTAAGAGGTGAATTGCAGTAGAACCTAAAGAACAGACTAACCTACTCGTACTGCAAATGGGAAGAACCCTTTTAATCTCAATGACCTTGTGGCTCTTTTCCTGCAAGGCCTTTGACCTTTGCTGAAACATTTTTAGTTCCTCCCCTGTAAGGCTCCAACAATAATAATAATAAAATAATGTTCAAAATAATGTTGATTTTATCCAAAAAGAGAAACTTAAAAAGCACTGTAGCTTCTGGGGGTCACTAGCAAGGCTTTAGACTTTCGTTGTGAAAGTGGTTTCAGCTTCCCAGGAAAAAAGATCAAATGTGAGCAGGAAGCCACATTCCAGTGGTCAGTAGAGACATTGTTAAAATGCATTCTGATGCCAGCTGTTGACTGTTGGATCTAAACAGACTAAATCGAAGATACTCAGGGTCAAATTAACACAGTAATGACCATGGGACCAAAATAAGTTCACATTCTCTGCACTGTTAGTGTTTAGTCCACCTTGAGAGCCGATAGTGTGCACACAGTCAAAAACACATGGGAGCCCAAAAATACTCTTTTGTCCAGGTCTGCTGTGTCAGAGAGTTTGGGCTAATTTACTTTCATAAAATCAGACCTTATTTTTAAAACTATTTTTGGCTGACTTTTTTATTGCAACAGCAATTCAAAAGATTGACATTCAGATATGGTTTCTGTTTACAGCAGTTTTCAGTAATAGTGGTGCAGTTCACAATTGCTGCACTGGATTGAAATAGCCTTCACATATGCCAGGGATCATCAGGGATCGTCAGTGTTATTTTATCTTTCTGATATTAGCCTGACTGTTTACAACTCACTTTCTTTACAGCAGAGAACAGCTTGATGCCACGACTTAGGAAAAGAAAACATCATACTACTGCTGTCTTTAATTAAAAGTGTTCAACTGGAGAAACAAGCGGAGACTTTTATTTTGTAGAAATCTCAGCAAACAAATGTATTATGTCACTGATGTTAGTGTTGACCATGGTTGTAATTTTAAAGATGTCCATTAAAAAAGATACAAATTTTAAATATTGTCAGCAATAATGAACAAACAGGAGCAGCCACAGCAAGGAGTTACATAAATCTCAAACCATATTTGCATGATGGAAAAAGAATTATAAAACAATAGTAGTTTGTTTGTCTGCAATGAAAAAAGACTAACCAGTTGCTCCTCTGTTGTATTTATGACAGAATAGCTTCTGATGGAGTGTTGCTGCACTTTTTTTACCACTCTTCCTTATACGTTGGTCCAATGCATACAGTGCATACTGATGCATTTAGCCTCTACAATCCAAGATGCACCAATCCTAAAATACCTACAAGTTGACTACATACCTGCACAATGGCTACAAATCCATCTGAGAAGGTACCCCTGAGGATGGCATTACGGGTTGTACCAACTAATAGCTCCTCCCCATCCACATCTGCAATGGTACGGACCGCCCCATACTTTTCTGGAATCTAGACAAAGACTCAAATTAACCAACAAGCGTTTCACCTGTCTGAAAGTTATTTTATAGAGCCATCCGCCAACAGCATCACACACATATACACATACACACAGCTGTGGTTCACCTCACACTCTCTCTCAGGTGCCAGGTCAGCACTCCAGCGAATGATCTTACGATCTTTCCCTCCTCCACTGAGCAGAGCCCCACCCTGCAGGGTGCAAAGGGTGAACACACTTCCTTCATGGGCTCTGGTCTGTCGCATTATCTGAAAGGTCTCTGTGAAATGAAAAACACACTATTTAGTTGGTTTATCAGCTTTACAAATGAGGGCATGAAGTTTTGTAAATTTAAAAGAAGTGTTGGAGGGAAAAAAAGAAGAAAAAAGGTATAAAATATATAATGGTAAAAATATGGCAGAAAACTTGTAAATAAAATGTAAGGTAAAAAAAATCAAAATAAATAATTTGTTTAAACAAATTTTAAAATAAAAAAGATTCTAAGGTCACTTCCTCAGCTTTCAGTTTGAAATTTTAGCTTTTTTATCTAGGTTTAGTCTGACAAACTAAAACAGACGATACATCTCTACAGAGTTATTTTCCGTATTTACATTTAATTTGATACAGATCTACAGCACTGACCTTTGGCTCCTTTACCAAGTGTTTTGACATCTGCAGCTGATTTTCCCCAAGTCAGGATGTTTCCTTCAGAGTCTCCAGTCAGAACATCTCCAGTCAGACTGAACACAAAGCATTGGATGAACTTGGGCTTCTTGTATTTCTGAAAGAATAATGAGATTTTTTTAAGAATAATAAGCCGTACCATTTTCTAATACAGGTGAAGACAAAAATATGTTTTTACTATGCTAAAAACACGATTCAGTTAAAAGAATAATTTAGGTTTTAAGTTGGTTCATGCAAGGTCAGTATATAACCTACAGTAGATACAGGTGCAATGCACCAGTTTGGGAAAGCAGCTCGAATATCAAAATTTAGCAATGAACTACTATCGATGGAGAAGGCTGCTACACACATTTTAATCACCTAACGTAAGGCCCATCCAAAAATATCATTATCAGTTTAAGTGTTAGTGCAATGTTTGAAATATATTTTCAAAGCCAACAAGACAGCTCTATCTGAAAGGAAACTGTTCAACTGACAAAAACAGAAGTTTTACCATGCAGAATAAGGCAGTTGCTGGTCTTTCACTGCCTCAGTTGATTGATATGTTTGTTTTTGTGTGTCTTCAGAGAATCCAAAATAACCCTCTTAAAGACCAAAGTCACACAATAACACAAACAAACTAACTGATTGAGGCAGTGATGGGCCAGTCTGTCCTATCAAGATAAAATTGCTAATATTGTAAGAGTAGTCAGGTGACTTTAAAGACAGCATAGACTGATATGACCACTTTAGTTTCCCTGTAGAAAGTGCTGTCTGAGGGCAAGTCAAAGGGCTAAAAACATTTAAAGTAAAGTTGACACTCACACTTATAATGATTTCTTAGAATGGTCTTTTTTAGATGACTAAAAAGTGTTTTGCTGCTGTCCCCATCCACAACAGTTCATTGCTAAGCTTTATACACCAGTGCTCCTAGCTTCTTTCCAAACGTGGGCATGCAGACCACCATCTAATGTACAGAGTATGTATTACAACACTATTTCAAAAAATCCTAAACTGTCTCTTTAAATCTGATTTACAGACAAGTGTAGATTAGTTATTCCTCTTTTAGATTTGTATAATATTTGTGTAATATCTGTATAATATATGGAAATAACTTCTTTTTATTCCTATTCTTTTATTTATGGCCTCAAATTGAGGAAGCTGCAATCTTGTTGTACTTATTTGGAAGCAGACAAAGACAATAAAGGATGTGTAATGAATTGAAACGTACAGAAAATTAGCTAAACATCCTTTTTCTTCCAGGATAAAGTTACTTTAAATTAACTCAAGCCAGGTCTTACTCCAAAGATGCCTTGTTTCTTGGTGAACTGTCCTGCGCTGAGCGTCCAGAAGTAGACGTGGGATTTACCACAGGTGATGATATTGGTGCTGTCGCTTGGGTTAAAATCCACAGCGAACACGGCCTCATTGGTACTCTAACAACACAACAACATACACAAACTCTTATTTAGAACAATTCTAAAGTAACATTATTACAGCATCAATCAAGTCTTCATCATAAGGAATTTCATCAAATATATGGAAGCATCATCATGTGGAATTGGATCAGAAAGGATCAGAATATGAATCAAGATAGCTGAGACCAAAAGAGGCACTCATGTGCTAGCTAGATGTATTTTATATTGCTAATAAAATGAGTATATACAAACAATGAAACATATAGCAACAATATATAGATAAAGCTATTTAATTAATGTATAATAATGCACATTTTTTGATCAATGATAGCGTATGAGATATTAATATGTTCCTAAAGTCTGTCTCAAAGTCAATAGTAGTAGTAAAGTAGTCTCTATATATAAAATTAAGACATCAAACACATGCTTGAAATACTGTGTGGCATTGCAAAGTTTTTATGGTTTACATGGCTGCAAACAAGTACCTTTTTACTTGGATTTGTGTTTGTGTTTGTGTGCAGTGGATTTCTTAGAGCTTATTCTTTAAAAACAGCTGCTTCCTGCAGCTGGAATTAAGGGTGACGTAATGAACCAAAGACATAGGCCATAAAACCAAACCAATGTAATAAAAGAGGCTTAAATGTTTAGAATTAACCCTGAAAGATCTAAACTAAAAAATGCCATTGTTTTTTATGTTAAATAACTTTTGAACCTCTCAAGCAATTAACATGCTTTGAAAAGTTATGTAAATCACAGTTCCTGAGCTTTTCAGCTGTATTACCAGGTGTTTTTTTAGTTTTTTTTTTAGAAGGGTTAGTGTTAGGGTTCAGTTAATCCACTCTCAAACAAAATAAATGTAAAATTCTGACTTTAAAATGAACAAAGCTGAAACCTAAGGCTCTCCCGAATCAAAGGATGTATGCTACTTGATCCTGACTGCTAGAATATGTCAAGAAAAACAAAATAAGTCCTTCAGTCGAAATTCCTCAGGAGTTTAAGGGTTCAGTGATAATTCAGCTCTATAATCAAAGTCTCTCACATCATCATTTTATTATTATTATTTCACACTTTGCTCTCTAAATATTTGTTAGTGCTGCTGTAAGAAGTTACAAAAAATTCACTTCATGAATATTTATTAGCTGCACATAGATTTTTTTATGAGAGATGGATCAAATAACTGATGTGAAAGAGGACATTTGTTCTGAAAATCCACAAAGAATTATCATAAATTTAGGAGTTAATGGAGCTTTTTAACCTCTTTGAGCCCACTGTTTTGGTTTTATAGCCCACAAACCAGAGCTTTTCCTTTCCAGCAGCAGTTTGCAGTGAAAAGCTGACAAACCCACTGTGCATTACATGTCCAGGGTTAAATGAAAGCCAAAGGAATGCATAACACAGTAACATTATAGTCACAAAAAAGTGATATGGTAATAATTTATGAATTGTTGTGTTTTCAGCATTTTCCACCACCCAGAAGTGTTAAAAACCACCAAGCACAGACACAAAAAGTGTATACACAGTCACAGTGGCAAGTGATTGCTGACTGTGAACAGTATGTACAGAAAGTAGAGGAGCATCAGTTCTCCACAAAAAGCTCCATTCATAGCTGTGCTGTAAAGTGGCATATGGACTATTCCACTGCTGTGGGGGTGGGGGGGTGGGGGGGGTATAATTATCTTGGTCCTGCTGGATGAACTTGTGTGTTTATACAGTGTGGGTGAGTGTTGGCCCATCCACCACTGAGCTGCCTTCCCACACTTGAACCATGTACACTGAATGCTACGTTACACAAAGCATAAGTTCCTGCACAAGATCATTAAATTCTTGACTCAAGATGGTGTATAAGTTCAAAGACCCACCTATGCATTCCCACTGCAGCATTACAGAACACACACACACAACCAGACAAATTCACTGTATAAAATATTTACACTGTTGCCATGACAGCCATGCAGAAATTGCTCTCAGGGAAGTTGAGCGTTTTGGGATAAAAGCCCATAAAAGCAGAGCAGAGTAACAAACCGCCATCTTTTCCCCCTTATTCTCTGCAAACAGACCTCCTTCATAAAAAGTGTCGACACACAGAGCATGCAGCCATGCTGGGCATCCCTCATTGTGTTCACAAGTTTAATTCACATGTTTTAATTTTGGTTGGAAGGACTGTATTGTTTGAATGGGTTAAAAACCCAGCAGTGACTGAAAATGTCAAATATATTAGATAACATATAACCTTTACAAATTATAATAAACACAGCACCGTAAAGCAGTCAGAAATGTCATCACTGTCAAAATTCTACAATGCTTCTTTAAAACAGTTTTCCTTTTTTACAACCACAGAGCAAAAGAGGAACAAGCTCAAACATATCATCCCTTATTAGGTCTCCACATAGACATCGATCCCTTTAAATTTACCTCCTGACTGCCAACTAAATGTCCCATTGCAACATCTGTTGTGTTGTAGTTTTGAAATACATGAAGTCATTTTACTTATATGACTATTTCATTATTGATTTTACATTGATGATTTTACTATATTGTTACTATTTTGCATGTTCTCCCCACATTTGTGTGGGTTTCCTCCGAGTGCTCCAGTTTCCCCACCACCAAAAACATGTAAACAGATTTCCCCCAAGGGGATTAATAAAGTTATTATTATTATTATTGTTATTGTTATTGTTATTGTTATTGTTATTATTATTATTATTATTATTATTAT
>JAPZDV010000016.1:737569-801960 GCA_029814665.1 Acanthurus lineatus
TCTTTGTTATTGTTATTGTTATTATTATTATTATTATTATTATTATTATTACTATTATTCATAGCAGTAGTAGTAGTATTGTAACAGTAACAGTCTATGCATAAGGAATGTTAACAGTAATGTAAACACTTTCTGCTTTAAATAAAGCTGATAAGTCGTCTCACTGTTGTAAATAGTTGAGATTTCTTTAAAACCTTGACTTTTCTTTACCTTGACCTCTGCACACTTGATTCCCTTGTTGCAGTCCCACACTGATAGCATGTGTTCATTAGAGTCATCAATCACACATAGGAAGGCTCCGGAATCCTGCAAAAAAAAAAGAAAAAATGAGGCTGGTCAAGAAAATAAAGTACAGGAAGTATGTGGTTTCATTAATGACTAATGGGAAGTGACTGAATATATCTATCAAGTAAAACACAATATTTCAGTGAAAACGAAAGTAATATCAGCAGAGCGGTGAATATTGGTCTGCTGTTTTTACTGATAATTTTATCAGGACAGGGCATTGGATAGTGGACAGGGGATTTGTCAGTCTGTTATAACATTAAAAGCCTGATTTTCACTGCAGTTTGGGTAAATTATACCGCAATCGACTCACAGCAAAGGAAAATGCAACCGATCCTACTCCTCTCTGGAACGTTCCAAGGCCGATCTGCTGCAGAGTTACTAAGGTGCTGGAGTCCCAGATATGAACACAAGGCTGCAGGGGCTGACACACACATACACACAAATTCACTTATATATAATTAAATTTATTTATTTATTTTTATTTAGATCTTTTAGCTACTGATTCTATGCATTAGAATTAAAATGGAGCAAATACCATATATCTATATGAAGGTTATATGACTGTCACAGGAAAATTATCATAAAATATGCATCAATTCATATCATGCTGCATGCATAAGTGCACACAGTTGTAGCATTTAAAAATGTAAAAAAAAAAAAGTCTATAGAGGCTCAAAGTGTATTGGACTGGTATTGCAGCAGTAGTCACCTTGCCGTCTTTATCTACCCCTGCTGTCTGGCCTGATGCCACTCGCACCTTATCAGGATGGAGGGTAAGACTGCAGAGAGAACAAAAACATTCTCAGCAAATAACAAGAATGGGTTGTACAGAGCTTTTGGACAAAATCCTATTCAAATATATTGGCCCGGCTTACCATTAATGTAACTGTATCCAACATGGCAAAATGACAAGTGTACTTAACGATACACACCATAATGTTTTTGGACAGTGAGAAATGTTTTGGTTGTATTGGCCTCGTGCTCTAGCACACTGGCTTTGAAACAAAACAATGACTATGAGGTTAAGGAACAGACTTTATTTTAATTGGATGTTGTTTAATTCACTCAGTTGTAATGAGTAGGGATTATAGCCATTAGTATTTACAATCCTCCAAATGTTGGGGAGCAAAAGTTTACTTGACAAATTAAAACAAATTAATTATTTAGTCATTACATGTAAAGGTGCTTAAGATTTTCTATTGCCACCAGGGCAGTGGAACAAGCAGTACACACAAAAACTTGTATATCATCAACTTACATTGGTAAACATGTCAGAAAAAAGGAACCTACTTACACATTCACCAGACACTGAGAAACATAAGTATATTTTTGAGAGCTTTTCTACTGAAAACACATGCCTGCTAATGCTGGAAATACGTTTTTGATTAGTTGTTTAAATAAGACTGACTCAGAACAGCATAGTTGTAGCCAGAAAGCTAAAGGGCTAAGGTGTAAAGCTGGCACTATTTCCCTCTAAATTTATTACAATGAATTTAGCCTTTTACACAACTAATGGATCCAAAGTTAGTACATAAACACTAATTAGTGCAATTTCATTATTTGCCTTTAAACACTGTGTAGTCAACAACTGTTCAAAGTCAGATATGTCAGTATTCCCTTGGCTTGATCTTCACATAGTTTAATATAAGCTCAGTGTAATTTGGCCAATGAAGACTATTCACTGGTTACCTATAAAATCTCCTTGGCTGCAGATTTAAGATCATAGTCCTGTTGTTAGAAATTGAAGGTACTATGTGAATAAAATCATAAGTGGTAAACACAATCAAAGCATTTCAAAAGCTCTTAAAGCAAAAACTTACTAATGTGCTCAATAACACTGTCAAAGAAATATAAGGGGTGAAACTGCCTAAATAATTATGGTCTGCACTATAGGAAAAGTTAAACTGTTGTTTGCCCTGAAGCCCTTAATTATCCTATGGAAACCACTGTAAGCGACCATTATTGCGGGAACATATGTTTTGGCCTCCACATATCAATAGGGGCAAAGCAATATATCTGTTATTTGACACAATCCCTTCCCTGCTTTTATTTTTCCATTTGTCAAATAAGGCAAAATACTCTTTCAATTCCTATGTAGTCATGCCAAAACCCCAGTACTGGAAAGGTGTCCAAGTCAGAAATTGAATCCAACTTCACTACATTCCCTGAAAAATGAAAGATTTAAACATGCACCAGTAAATTTGGCATATCTTGCCATTTGTATTCATTTCTTCAGAAAGCTTACCCTGAATGAATATGATATGTCTAAAAACTATAACTGGATTTATCGTACTTGTGTACATGTGATGAGTTCATGACCATCAACTAGCACAGTTCACAATACCAGTCAACAAGACTGGCCTAGCCTATTCAGACGAGTATGAACTGATGAAGCCCCTTGGATAAGAGGCGAAACGTCTTCACAGACATATTACCGAGTCCAGTTGCCTTCGATTTATTTGCCCAAATACCAGTCAACAAGCAGTAGGAAAGTCCCCTGCCTATGAGAACTTCAATGAACCTGTTGCCTTTTTATCTCTGCTGTCAAAAGAGACATTAAAGCACAAATCTTCTTTAATCTGAGTGGTATTTTGTATAGTTTTGTGGTTAAAGTGGTTTAGAGACATGTGGTAACCTGCCAGTGTGCTGATCACCCCCTCAAATCTTTAATTACACAAAGTAAATACTGCACCCCCCTCCAGCAGCCATATGGAGACCTGGGTTGAGCTCAGTCTTGGGTTAAGAAAATTACTCTCTTTATTCGCCCATGGCACATCATTTGCCAGCATGCTGATACCTCTTAACAGGGTTTAATAGACTTAAAAATGTTTTGACAGGTTCTGATGGGCTGTAATAGTTTAAATATGTTTTAAATGGATTTTAGTAGGTTTAATAGATTTTAATGGGGTTATAACAGCTTTGAACCATTGAACCCAAAACTATTTTTTCATGAATACATAGTGTTATTTTTAGATTATCTTTAGTTAGGCTATTAAGAAGTATATTATAAGTAAGCTTACCAGTTGTAATTTAGTATTATCAGTATGTGTTCTCAGACAGTTTAAATGAAAACCAAATTGGTCGATGTAAACATGAAGTCATTCAATTAAAAGTAACAGCACATACAGGTCCAATTCTTAAACTGTATCTGAAGTGCTCAGTTGTGGCGTGGATAAAAACAATTAGAACCCTACCAGATAAATATTTTTTGTATTTATTGAGAATAAAACAAACAAGCTTCAGCTGTAACCCATCATTAGTATAGAGTATTTTGCTATGGGGTATGTGAGTTGGCTGGAGGTACAACTTAGCTTTGCCATCTATCCTAGTTTAGCATAAAAAATGAAATCAGGTTGGTTTTATGTACTTTGGGCAGAGCCAGGTAAGCTTTATGTCCCTTTTTAAGTCTTTAAAAGCCTAAAGCCAAGCTTTTTATCAGAAATTAAGAGTGCTTTATATATGTGCCTCCCAGGATGTTGATCAAAGTTTTATCAAATATAATTAATAAAAACAGTGAATAAAAAAAGTTTCCACTTACCAGCGGACACAATCTGTGTGCTTGCGATAGTGACGCTGTGTGCGGTTGTTGATGTGATAAAGTACAACAACACAGGCAATGAAGTACACTGCCTCTCCCGAGGGAAGAAAGTACAGGTTGGCCCGGCAGTCCCGTCCTCGGTAACCATAGCTGGGATGATACGGTCAAGGGGACATTTAATCTACTCATAGGTCTTTTTTAATGCATTAAAGGATATAAAAAATGTGAAATTGTGTGATTATCAAACTCATCTGCAAGCAAAGATTTAAGTTGATTTGAATTTCACTGATGTAAATAAAAAATGACACTATTTCAGTGTTGTGGACTGTCCATCTGAATATGCAACACCCTCAACTTCACAGCTAGCAGTTAATCTGTAGCTGATTCACTCCTCACAGGCACTCCGCCATTAGAGAGATACTTTCCAACAGGCACTCTGTGGCTTGAATCCAGGAAATGAGCACACAGTAAAATCAGCACTGTCTAAATGTAACATACTGTTAATAAACATGAACATAAGACTGAACACTTCTGCAGAATTTTGGTTGGATACACCCAGTCCAGCTCCAGTCTCTCAGTGGGAGGCTCCATCTTGAGGTCTTCATAGTTCTGGATGTTAGAGGGGATGTACATGGTTATTGGCCGACCTCGAATGAACATCTTGATTGATTGTCCTGAAAGATAGAAACAGCAGAGGAGAAGAACTGTTATACACATAGGCAGACAAAGACAAGTGTTCTGTTGTTTCTTTGTATGTTTTCACTTAATGTGTCCAATTCCAACTTTCACTTATGGCCATTTATTGTATGTAAAGTGAAACAAACCTTTATTCACCAAACTTCAGAACACAGGCTTTTCTTTGTTTTTGTTCTGAGAATTTCCAATAGTTGCATCTCCAAATTTACAATTTTTCAAGACTTTCTCAAGGTCTGTTTTAAATATCAATAAAACTTAGTTTTGCAAGATAAAAAGAAAGCACTTATTGGACCTCAGAGTCTGTGTCAACTGGCCAAATGCACAAAGGTCAGGTTAGATTTTTCCAAAAAGTAAACCTTAAATAGCTAGATCCAAACTTTTTACAATAAAAATGTATCAGATGACTATGTGAAAACAATGTGCCAGTAAGAAAGAGGCTGCACACAGCAATCAACCTTTAAAGAATAATCAGTTAAATATGCATCTATTCTTAGCTTTACCAAGAGTTGTAGCAAGTTTTAACCAATAGATTAGCTGTCTGTCCACAGCTTTGTTTTAGTTCCCTCTTGCAGTTCCATATGGAAGTTTCAACTTTTAAAATGGTTGTTAAAACTTTATATTGTGTTCACATTCTTACTATACTGCACTGTGTACAGATAGATGACAATAACATCTCTCTAAACCCTCTCTTGTCACTTACAACTTATTTACAGTGTCCACAAAATGGCCAAAAAATCAGTTACTGCAAGTGGTAGGAAAATGCATCCCAAAGTAAAGCTACAAAGTAACATATTACTGTAATCAGATAACATTTGTCTGTAATTTGTCTAATCAAAAAACTATCTAGTTACTCGCATAACTTAAAGTTCTTCAACTATCTGCACAATGAGAGGACAGAAAAACAAATTTAATATTCCTTTCAAGTGTGTTTATGCAACAGTCATTGAACCTCACTCGCATGATGTTACTCTTATATAGGCTGAAGTTCATAGAGGGGGGCACAGAACAAAAATGGCAAAGCCCCATCTTTTGAGGGTGAGGATATACATAAATGAATGAATGAATAAAATTAAGATCAATATTCTTCTGTTTGCCGGTTAAATTTAAGTCTCATATTCACTCTCAGTGTGATTATACTGATTATCTGGCAGTGGACAACAGCAGGGAACTATATGTGACTTGTGCAACTCTGAAAGATTTCTAAAAAAAAAAAAAAGCTTGTTCTGTTTGCCTTCCAGATGAAAAAAAAGCTAAAGATACAAAGTGACATAATAGCAGGTCTACCTTGGCCATAGGTTCCTCTTCTGGACCCAGGAGATCCTGTTAGAATAAATACACAAGGTTAGCCAGACATATAAACACTAGGATACTCTTTTGATTCAGCTATAGCTGATCTAACTTTTGCTTTAGGAGTCCCCAAGGATCTATTCCCAATTTATATGAGGTAGATCTATGAGTTTTATGAATTTCAACCTGGGTCATGTTCTCCTTTTCCATTTCATTTTGGGACTTCTAGCCTGGCTCTGTTATGCTGGAAATTACTCTGTTCTTTTATGAGACAGGAAGGTGATGGCAAGCAGCAAGGGCGAGCATACTAAAACGTGACTGCTCATGCTCAGGATCTTCAACTCTGTCTGACCATGAAATGGTGCTAGCTGGTAAAAGGCCAGCGAGACACCTTGAGGAGACATACCAAGACATGAAGCTCATTCTAGCAGGAACAAAAACCATGTGACAGCGAGGAAACAGGAAGAAATAACTCAAAGCTTAGCAGAACAAGAAAAAAAATTATTCCTGTTTAATCCTGTTGTGGGATTAACCAAAAAAAACAAGGGTTATCAACACTGTCTCACGGTTCATATGAAAGTCAGGACACTTGTCCCAGTTTAGGGAACATTATCAGAGGAGATAGAAATGCAGCTCTAAATGAAAATTAGAAGCAGGGGTATTACTTGATTGAAAAAAAAATGATCAGAAGATTGTGATTAATGAAATCAACCAAAATATTTAAAAAAAAGAACTGTCCACAAGTCAAGTTCATTTGCATTTTTAAGTAATTTTACTACTTGTGCTCAAGTACAACTGTACATATACACCACATGTCCCTAACAACATAAGTAAATTGATTAAAAAAAAGAGCAGATGATTTTTTTGGCAACTTTCATTCTAGTGCTGGGTATCCATCATTTCTTCTGGCAAGTTCGAGTAGTACAGCTGCTCAGCAGTGGATGTGATTCCAGGCAGTGCTCACAGCCCTGCAGTGTTTGACTTTACGAAAACTCAAATAGAAAAAATTATGAAAATTTTTTTTGAAAAGAGAACTCAAGAAATGCTCAGTTGAGTGATATTTCTGGTGTTTAAAGGGTATGTTAAGCCATAAAGAAGAGTCGGTGTATACCTGGTAGCATTCTGTTTGACTTTAGCCTGAAGAGCATCCGTTTTACATTGAGCCATTGTGGCAGGGTTTATTGAGGTTTTATTGAGTCTATGACTTCCCACACTCTCCTGTCATCACTTATTAGATTCTACAACACTTGTGGTGTCACTGTTTGACCAATAGTACCATTCACACATATCACATGTCCACTGGCAATACACATGTACCAAGTTTTTCATACAGATTGTCATGAGCTTATCAAACAGTGCTTTCCATAATACATAAAAAAATTCTATGTCACTAATTTAATTAAATGTGAGGCTTACTGCATCTATGGGTGGCTAATGTAAGCAGAGTTTAGGTAGATTCTGCTTCATAACTGACAAGACTGAGTCAGTTTCCAGACTCAGAACAGTTTTAACTCTAAGTTTAGTTAGTTATTTAGGGAAATACATCTACTGGCTTCCTTCCTGAAAGTTAGAAAGGGCATAAATGTATTAATACAATAAACAACAGTACACAGCACTGACTGTTGCACTTATAATAGTTAAGTATGAATTCAGATACTAAATGTCAAGTCTAAATTTTCTTCTCTCACTTGCCAATTAGTATTGAGCATCGTCCTGTTGACTTACTTCCAGTTAACACGGTTTCTGTGGTTGAAAGAGCGTTATTTTAACATCAAAGAAATATGCATAGATCTTTCCGTAGGGGAAATTGCAACATCCTGTACAGCTGTGAGAAACTCATCCATGCATGTCGCCATTTTTGTGGTAGGATGACATCATCATTCCTTATCACACCTTCAGTGTGTTCGTTTTTAAACTAAAAAAAATTTTGAATCAAAATAGCACTAGAACTACAGTATTTGAATTTAATATAACACCTTGTATATGAGGAGGATGATTCATAAGCAAATAAAAAAAAATTCTGACTATATCTGAATGATTTCAGCTGTTTCAACATTAGTATTTGAATGTAAAAATAAAACCTAGTGACTTGTACCATAGCATGCCAGTCCAATTCAAAAACTTTGATTCAGAGATAAATCTCTTATAACACAGATATTATTTTAAAGTTTTCCACTAGCTAAGACAAGCAGAATTAATTTTTTACTTGACTCTCAGAAAATATGTGAGAGAGTCAGAAAATGTCTTCCAACACTCTGAACTGTGGTAATGAGGCCTAAAAACAGAGCTAACCGTAAGCAGATTGAAGGCCAGCATTCATAAAAGCTACGCTAACCACAAATGTGGCTGGTTGGGAAATGCATTCAGTTTTGCACAAATGACTATGTGTGAATCACTAAGAAGCTGCTACACAGTAGTTTAACTGGGGCTTTGCCAACACTGAAGTAAGGATGGAAGAAAACATGTGACAGTCCCTGATGATACTAAACTGACATAAAAATAATCGTAGATAGCTTTTCTAAATCAGGCATTAAGTCTATATGCTCAGCTCAGGATTACACTTTTGTTACTTTATGTTATAGAGATCATAGCTTTTTAAGGTTAGGATGATATATTGCCTAGCTATATAAAAACACACAAACATACATGTTTGCCATAAATATGTCTCATATATATGGCATACTCATTGGTAATAGCAATTAATAGCAAAAATTAGTTTCCCTTTGGTGATGGAAAAGAATACGAGTCTTTGTTATGCTCAGTTATGTGGGTAGAAATCTTTTCTCGGGTTGGCAGTAACCTTTCAGTGTGGTATATAACAATAAACTGTTAAAGGTTAGCAAACTTTTGTGTAGAAATGAGGATGCAATATGTGCAAATCCACCACCATAACCATCACATCCCTATTTTTTGACACTTTGGCACTTATTAAAAAGGAAAACAGAAACATGAATTTCTCATGTACTATTACCAAAACATTGCTTAAATTTTGGAAGAAAACTCTAGGTCATGTCAAGTCTTGGACACCACATTCCTAATAATTTAATTGAGGAAATTGTTTTTTGGGGGCTGGTAAAAGACTCAACGTGGAGTTTAAAAAAAAGAAAAAACATGAATTCTAGCAAACCTCAATTAAGGAAATTTGCCAAAAATAGCTGTCTGTCCACAGTTGTACCACCTCAGGATTCTGTGCTAAATACCTAATTTACAGTTTATGGCCAATTAAATTCTTTGCCTTTCAAGTGGTGTTAATGAATAAAGGGATGCCAATTTTTTCTGACTTTAAGACAAGACAGTAAAAAAGCTTAAAGACACATTACCTGCACTGCTGATCAGGTCCTTAGCACGACTGTGGAGAAGAAAACAACTGTGTGAGACAGATACATGACACCATTTTAAAAAAAAATTGGCTTTAATCCTTCAGTCTCTCACTTCAGGATCACATACTGTGCTATTGCAAGGTTTTCATGGGAATGGAATTTCATTATTATTCATTGAGGCCATCAGTGTTCCTGCATGTGTCTCTTTGATTAGGCATATGAGGCTTCAGAAGCCATAGGAAAAAGTGAGCTGTGTGACTACTGGGTGACAGCTGTGAGTGATGGCAGCATGGCTCACTTCTCCAGGCTGGGAGAGCGGGTGAGAAGGTTGGCCGATGATGCTGCCTTCTTGTCCAGACGTTTCCTCTGCCTATCCGGGTTTCCCAGTTTCTCGCTGTTTCTACGAACCCTGGAACACCGCAGGACAGAAATCAGATTCAGTTTCCAGGAGTAGACACTTGTTGAATGTCCACATACAGACACAGAACCCAACGGAGATGGATGCAGATACACCACTATATATGCATGCAAAATAGCCATAAACTACGAGTGCTGCAGGCATGAACACAAGAAAAACATGCAGGTTTGTCCTGCAATATGTGGAATCTTTTGTAAAATGTATTGATTTCAATCCCAACATCCCCATGATTGAAATTTGGTTTAATACGTCTCGGGAAATCCTATAATTTAGTCATAGCCATCATTACTCTCCATAATAACAAAACTGTTCACGTCAAAGGAACTAAACCTTTCACTCATCCCTACATTCATTAGTGACAATTACTACGTCTGTCAAGTATTCAAATTTAGCACTGCACATATTTATGAAGTTTACAATGATAATGGCGGCAGTTTTTTCATTGTAAGTAGTGGCAAAAAATAGGTCTTGATTTTTTAACAGGAAAGTAGCTTCTTTTTCCGACAGGTTACTTTATTGCTAAAATTGCTAATTAATTGACATCAAATCTGTAAGTTAGTTGCAAAAAAATTCTGTCTTAAATTTAAATGACTACAGTTAGCAGGTCATAGGCAAAAAATTTGGCATCCTAGCAATTTGATAACTAATGAGTCCTAGTCTTATAGTAGGCTATTGGAAAAAATATACCAAGCACCATTTAGATATTTACTTTAGAAATACATTACATAAAATATAAAACGTTACTTTCATTTTTGCTTAAAAGAGCAAAAAAAGACTAGATTTCTGCTTTATTACGGTTTTTTTAAAAAAAAAAAAAAAAAACTTTTTACTAGATTTTTAAAAATTTCTGATGACAAAAGCAGGACGTGTGACAAATATGTCTAATATTTAGCAGGACAGAGCCGCTGCTATTTCACTAAACTCAGGATCCATGACCGGGGTTTCACTGCCTCCCACACAGTGGATGTTCAGCTGCGGAACTGCCATAGCTGAAGTTAGTCAATGAAATGCTAACTTGGATATTGCTTAGATTACCGTTGTAGCTAGCAAGGCATGCTAATGCTGACGACTTCCCTTATAGAGGACAATTATACAAGTTGCTTGATCAGTAAGGTGTCAGGCAGCAGTTAATCCAGAGCAGAAAAAGCATCTGAGAGTTTTGACTGATGTTTACCACTGAGTGTGTGGGGTAACTTTACAGTTTGTCTTTTTCATCTGTCAAAGAGGTTTGTATAACTGGGGGTTGTTTACAAACAGTCTGATCATATTACTTTCTAGCGATCGCCTTGTTCCCAGATGAACAGAGTCTGGTAATAGTTACTGGGAGAGATGTTGGAAAAAAACTATAAAAATTGAACCAAAGTTGTAATAAACTGGAATTACCCTCTAACCACTGGCCTAAAACTACTTCTTTAATGAGCCTTTCACTCAATCCAGCTCTCAAACTGGCAACTTGCACAGGGGAGAATGGGTGAAAATAACCTAATTTTTGAAAGTAAGGCTTATGTTTAGGGTCTAAAACTAAGAGCACAGATGACTAAGAACAAGGACAGATGAGCACAAGCACATCACATAGTCAAAAATAATAATAGTCTTATCGCCTCTGAGGATTTCTTGCGGCACACCCCCTGTTTCCTGGTGACATGCCATTGTACCAGGATCATCACCAGAGGAAGTATCACAGAACTACTTTTGTGTTCATCTACGTCACTGGCCTAAGATCTAGGAAGTGAAACTTAGCTGGCTACTACCTCCTCTGAATTCTCTGTGCTATTTATCTGTAAATTGTTAGATTTATAGAAAGGTAAGCATGCAGGCACAATTTCCCAGTACCTCGGGTTTCCATCGAGGGGCATGACGGAGCTGAACTGAGGACTGCAGCATATGTTACCCATCACCAATAAAAACCCTCTTTGACATCACAACAAGGAAGTTGGGCAAAAGAACACACGCATGCACAAGTACATACACAAGTAAACAAAAGCATCAGTGGTCTGGCACTGTGCTTTCTAATCACCAGTAAAAAGACAATCAGTTGAGTCTGCACAGGAGAACAAATCACAGCATGCAAGAGAATCTTGATTTGTTTAAGGGATATAATGTTAAAGGAGTGATTAGAATAGAGCTGCAGTGAAAAAACAGAATTCAGAATTTAAGGCAGTTTCTGTGTTTATGCAAAACCCAGTCGAATGCCAACTTTGCACATCTGCATCTTCTTACAGGAACATCAACTTTAATACGTTGTGGCCACAGTGAAGTTGTAACAGAGAGGGCCACTCTGTAGCTTCTTTTGATGGCTATTAACTCTGATGTATGCTGTTTGGACATATTTCAAAATGTTTTCTGTTGTTAAAAGGTTACATCTGTACTGTCTCGCAAACCTGCTGACCCTTCTTGCTCACTTCAAGTGTATACGTACTGTAACCCCAACCCTGCTCACAGCCCCGTTTGTACACTATGTTGTGTTTAATTGCACTATCATCACATTTTCCACTGGGCTAAAATCTTTGTGTGCCGTGAAACTAATTTTGGACATGTCACTCAGTGTGTGCGAGTGCCGCCTTTATGTTCCACTACAGCTTCATGTTTCCCCTGCCTCCTGCTCAAACACATGGAGAAGAAAGCACATAGAGGCTTGAGTGAACATGATGAGAGAACATGTCATTTCCCCTCAGGTTTCCTGCTCTAACGTAGCCTAATAACACCCTAGCAACCTTGGGCCAATTGTTCCATAAGGGAGTTTGCAGCACAACTGGGGTTCACAGTAACACAGGTTAAAATCAGGAAAATTTTGATTTTACTTTTAAAGCCATGCAATCATTCCAGAGAGGTAAAACTATTATGAAGGCAAGGTGGTGAAGTGGAGAATGTTGGGATAACGCACAGCGGTTTCTTCTCCCCTTCCTGGATGGGGTCCAGGGGTCCAGAGCGGGAGCTGAGGTTCTGATCCGAAGTTCTGACCAAGTTTGAGATTGAACCTGGCTCCTCTGGAGAGCAGCTTCCATCCCGGAAGTCCTCCCTCTGGAGATCTCTGATAGTGGTGGGCTGAATGGGTTCCTCCACAGAAGATGTCCAACTCAGTTCTTTTTCCTGCTCCACTCCACTTTCCTCTTCTTCCTCCTGCTCCTCATCCTCCTCTTCTAAGCCAGGGACACGGTGAAGCTTAGCCCGCGTCCCCTCACCCACGGGCCCCATGGGTGGGAGAGCATCTTCTAGTTGCAAGCTCTGAACCCGCCTGGGGAGAGGGATCCTTTCCTGCCCACTTTCCTGCCCTGGTAGAGTGGGCTCTGTCTGGGTTGACCTGTCCAGTGTTGCTGGTCTGGGTCTGGGTTTCAAGGATACTGAACTTCCTATGTGGCCGTTTGCATTGGTCATGATGCTGTCTGACAGTTGGCTAGAGATATTTCAAAGGTTGAGGTCAACACAGAAGAGTCATATTGGAACATACAAATTATAACACATACATCAACTGAACACAACCGTGTTTCTGATCGCACTCGTAGTGCTCTTATAATAGCCAGCAATATGGCTACACATAGAGTAAAATAAAACAATGACAACCCCTGGACATTCCTCTTATCCTTTTTTCAGTCATGGGCTTGTAGTTAAAGTACCTGGTAGCAGGTTGGCGGGTCATGTCAACAAGTGAACTGGAGGACAGCTTTCTGCTGCTGCTGGTGCAACCATCTGAGCAGCACACTTGGTTCAGCACTCGTGCAGCACCTGGATTCACTGAGTGGGTTTGAAAAGATTATTAGTTATTTCTGAGTAACATTACACTGAGGCATTCTGTATGTCTATTTTTGCATGAACACATATTTTATGCCTCAGCTCTTCAGTCATGTTTATTTAAAAGACCTGAACCTGATGGGGCTTAATAGAAGGGTTGGGGATAATTCTGATAAAATAAACACCACAGTGAATGTATATAATCACAAGATAATAGATATTTGTCAAAGTCACAGACAGAGTTTGTGTGCTAGACACACATTGGTTTTTGAGATAACTTTTCAGTTATCCATTTCTGAACTGATTTAGCATTCCTCACCCATCTTCCACTAGTTCCCAACAGATTTATTGGTCAACCTATTTAATCAGCCTTAATCAGCCTATCATGGGCCTAGCATGGATATATCACATCAGTGTATATGTTTTCTGAAATGCTGCAATATAAAAAAAATATTTAACAGCACATAAAATGCAGAAAACATTACCTATGGTCATTTGAAAATAGTGTAACATAGTGTGAGCATTAATGTTTACTTTATTTGGCTATGTTTTTTAATTTAAACGGTCATGTATAAGGATGTTGAATATCTGTTAATAAGTATTTTACTTGTTTACGAACTTAGTCTGCTGAACATCTTTACATAGTCATATTGGTGCACAATGAACATAGAAAAGGTCTTTTATTCAGTCCAGCACAAAAGTTTACTCTATCAGTTGCACATGTTGGCAATAGGTGATTTTTTCAGCTTTAAAATCGGTATTAGTAACGAGTTAAAAAAAATTCCATATCGGTTGGGCCCTGCTTTCCACTCTCAAAAAAGACATAGGAACCTATGGTGTCCAAGAAATTTACTGAAACTATAAGCACCCCATCGCAGCTGTATGCCTCTGCCAGCCATTCAAGTTTCACTTTAAACCCATGGCAGACTACTTGCATATAAAAATGGCATAACTTCATCATTTTATGCAATTGGTGCAAAATTTTGTTGGCACTGCATAAGCATTGCATTTGCATATAAGTTTAAGCATATTAGCATATAAGTTCTTGAGTTATGGCCAAAAACGTGTTTTTTGATGTCACAGGAACCTTGACCTTGAACATTGAAAGCAAATTAGTTCATCCTTAAGTTGAAGAGGACATATGTGCTTAATTTTAAGAAAAATTCCTTCAAGGTGTTTTTTAGTATCGCGTTCAACAAAATGCAATGGACGAAAGAACAGTTGTTGCTGGCAGATAGTCATATCAAGTGAAAGGGCCTTTCTACAGCCAATGTTTGGTTTGTCCATTCTGGACTACTGTAGAAAACATGGTCATGCAACATGGTGCGCTCTGAGGAAGAGGATCCACTCGTTCTATAGGCTCATTCAAAGGTAATGAAATATAGTAATTCTTGTTTTCTGCGTTCTGATAACAGTCTGGGTAGTCCTCTCTAACTGACCAAAGTCACTTCAACAAACTGGAACCTCAGTTCCTACTGCTACAGTACCTTCACAAATGCAAGAGAATATGTTGCTGATTATAGCATACAAGTTTAGAATCAGGAGCATGACATAGGAATTTGTATGCACAATTTGTTTACCGCATGGCACCTGCTGTGCTCTCTGTATTTAGGTTTTATGATGTGTCAAGACATTTATATTTTCTGCTAAGTTAAACAACCACAGCATCTTCAACTCACAAAATGGATTCATAGAAAAACTTTGACAAACTATTTAATTTATCATAAGTATTGTAAGTTTAACAGAGTATTTCATCAGGCTCCACTATGAGTGCATGTAAAGCAAAAGCAGAAATAAGTAGTACTTAACTAATTTTATATGCCTTAATTTTAAAAAATGAAAAAAAATGAAAGAACAATATAGTGTACTTGAAACTATTTTTGCAGATATAATTGTTAATAGTAGAAAAAAAACACAGTGGTAAAAACTGGAAAATGTGTTATACTATTCAATGAACCATAAGACAGTATATAAAAAGTTAAAGATCACACACCTGCAATAAGCTGCTGTTTCAGTATTGGTAAGAGTTGGTCATGGAGGCGAATCCTGCGCAGGGCATCAGCCAGTGAGGATTTCAGCAGTGTGATCTCATCCTCCTGTGTCTGCAGACGCACTTCCATCATGGTAGCACGGTCTGGAAACTCAGCACTGCTGTCTGCTGACATGTCATCTACAAAGAGACCAGAAGGGTGATTTATAAATGTGGCTCAGAAGAGCAGGTCTAATTGTGAAAAGCCTGACTTCAGAGAGCCTAAAAAAGCTTTGCTGTACAAAATGCTTGTTTATGACTTTTAAAAAAATTGACCTGAAAAATGAAGTGCAGATCACATCAATTCAGAACAAAGAAAACAAACATACTGAGGCAAAACTGCAGCGATATCAACCTCGGAGAAATTCATATTTAACACACTATACAGTAAAAATACAGAGGAATAAATCTATAAGTATTCTAGTCCCATCCTTATTATAGCACAGACTAAAGCAAAACATGTATACTTTTTTCTGAATGCTGCAGGTCTGAGCTCTATTAGATGAGGGTGACTCCTAATTTGTGTCAACCTGTCATAAATTAGATATGTGCTGCAGCTTGACTTTGACTTGTATTTACAATAACTGAGTACCGAAAGACTGCTGAGGACGAAAAAGAACACTGTTTCAGTTATATATAACACACTAAACACTGAACAGGATTATTCTCAAAATCAACACAGTCCCTGTTTGTTAATGTGTAAAACTGAAACATGCCAAAAAAAACTTGGCACATACTCTTGCTTTTTTCTTCTGATAGGAGTTTTAACCAACCAATGGCTGACACAAAGGGCAACAGCAACCTTTCAAATAAATTCATACATTTTGTAAACTGACAGACTTCTACCATCACTTCTCTATTTGTCTATTTTTGTTGGACGCTCTGCAACAACGTTTTGAAGGAATGTGTAAAACTTGCTTGGAA
The DNA here is from genome assembly GCA_029814665.1 of Acanthurus lineatus. Taxonomy (NCBI): domain Eukaryota; kingdom Metazoa; phylum Chordata; class Actinopteri; order Acanthuriformes; family Acanthuridae; genus Acanthurus; species Acanthurus lineatus. The sequence continues at coordinate 753,799 of JAPZDV010000016.1, forward strand.
TGTATCTACATAGAAAAGGAGAACATGAATAGTAGCTTAAAATATAGTTAGAGATAAATCAACAAAAAGGTTTGTTAAGTCATTCTAGTTTCATTCCTGCATGTGTGGATAGTTTGGGGTGGGGTGTATGGCTATTTTTAAAAAGAACCAAATTCAACCACAGTAGTGTACACATTCCTGTACTGTGGGGACATTTTTGATTTTGTGAAGAATACAACTTGGCTTTAATGTTAAGATTTGGGTAAGGGTTTGGTAGCTAGCATATGCATTGCCTCGTGTCCTCACTAGAATAGGAAGAATAAATGTGTGTGTTTTCTGGCATGCTGTCCATTTGGAGAGGAGATTACAGATGTTTAGAGCATTGTACTCACACTGAGGACAGACCAAAGCCTCTCAAAGACTTTATTGTGTGTTGAGTAGATTTACAGCTCTGGTGTGTGTGACTGAGTGCATATGAAGGACATAGTTGGGTCTAGTCCAAAAAGTGTGTGTATGTGAGTGTGTGGAAGGCCTCGTTCTGTTCTTGTGTCACAGGGTGGAACAGAGCTGTGCATAGTGAGCATCAGGGGGATATTTTCCTTCTGGTAGTTTTCATGATTGTTCAGCTACTCGATTCTCGCTCAGCCATTTTAAGACTTATGTTTGTACTGCAGTCCAACAACATGCAAGCATTGATTGACCAAGTAGTTTGGAGAAAAAAAAGGTCTGCCCACTCAGTAATAAGTAGGTAAAAGGTCCAGAGACACTACTTGGCACAAATGGTTTAAAACCAAGTCAACTCAATTTAGGTCAAAGCCTACAAGTGAGCTCCATGACTGGAATCACACAATGCCTGTAAATTTTCCACATGGATTAAAGTTGTCTGGCAATTCACATGTAATACCCTGTAGCAATGTCATTGCTCAGGACAGCATAAAGAATATATTAGCAAGTAATATGCCTTTAAATTGATACTGTGAGCTTTACTATCTGCCTGTTATGGTTAATATTGCAATTTAGTTTGCTCAGGTTACGTGTACTTGCACCAGAGAAGGAACCTAAAACAAGTGCCATCCATTGATTTTGATTTAAGAATGAATTCTGAATCAAATTATAACACCCAATAGCTACAATCACAGTCAAATTGCAAGATTCCCAAAGATTCCCACCGGAATTACACATAGCTTCAGACAGCCACAAAGGTTAGCCTGGTTCTTGCATCACACTGAAGAGGACCTGTAATGTGGTGTCGTTGCTCAAGACCAAAGCAGACTATTATTTATTCAGTGTTTTTCCAAACACACCAAAAAGTATTAAACAGAAAATTATGTGGTTGCCCAGTGAAGTAATTTACAGGTCAGTTTCGATGAACAGTTTTTCATTTTCATAATAAAAGAAGAAACAAAATGAAGTTCACTCTTACATTAAATGATGTGTCACTTGATGGCACTTATAGGTTTTGGGATGAGGTCTGAGTTGAAATGAGGTGAGAAAAACACAGTTAGACAAAGCACAGATACAACTACAACAACTCCGCATGATAACCATATCATAAAATCCAGAGGTTAATTCGTATTGTGTTGTCACCAAAACCGGAAAGTTAAAAACTCCCAAAATCCAAACTATTTCCCCTGAATGACTGAGCCTGACAGTGCTGAGGATACCCAGTGTGAAAGGGGCCTATAGCACAACAATGGCAACCCCCACTACCAACCAGCACAGACAGTAACCCTGAAGGACAACAGATATGGCAATATATGTTAAATAAATACAGAAAAAAAATAATTTCCATCAGGGTGTGTTTACAGGACAGGAATGGCTGGTGAATCACAGTTTTTTACAAACACAGGAATGACTCCCGTGACCTCCCGCCACTTTCCCACAACTCCCCTTGTGGGCTGATATCCAGGATCAAAACTTCATCTGTCCTTCATGCACTAAACATGACTCATCACTACTAAACAAGCGTCACTAAGCCCTTTTCTAAGAAGCTACACAAAGCCGGGTCTGCTCTTGACAGGCATTTAATCTCTACTGCTTCAGTGCAAGATTTCATCAGTCCGTTATTTCAAGTCATTGCTTTTGAAATAACATTTACATTTTTTTCACTTTGTCTCAACCTGTCTCCTCCATGGATGATAATGATTTATTACTTTTCCTACAAATTAAACAGAAAATGCCAAAAGAAAACTAACATAGATGATGTCAAGATTTTGTTTCAGCCCACCTGCTCAGCTAGTTAGCCAACTATGCTGAAGTTGAATTATTGTGGACCACAGAGGAAAACTTTGGTTCTTCGATTGTTGGGGACTGGCACCAACTTTAACAACTGCTAAAGATGATTTTAAGACTTTCTGCTTCCAGACTACAGGTGATTACATGAAGCATAATATTGTCCATATTTTTTCAGTTAGCTAGAAAATTTAATCTTAAGTACAATTTAATAACTACTGTAAAAAGACCTGATGAATTTGTTGGTTTTTAGTTTCAGTTGAGGCTAGGTAAGCAAGCTGGAAGGCTAGCAATGGTTCACTGGCTCAAATAAAAAAATTTAGTATTAGAATATCTTTCTGCTTTGAATTTTTAACACTTTGATAAAACAAAATTGAAAGGTAATATGGTAGATAATGAATAGAATTAAAATCAAGATTACATGTTGAATACAGCGGTACCTCGCAATCACAACTGAAATAAAGTTTTATGTGCATTTGTCTTTTTTCAACATGATTAACATGTTAGCTTCTTAAACTTGCCTTGCCCTTGATAAAATATGTTCTACAAAGAACCCTGATACTCCTTAAAGATATTATTTGGAAGTTCAGCACCCATAAGTCAAATGTCTGATACAGAGAATCCTCCGGCAACACTGAAATGAACAGAGTGAAAACACTACAGGTTTTTCAATGAACTATAGGAAAAATTCACTAACAAGATAAAGACCTTGTTTAACTTGTAAAAGACAATCATGGCCTCTGATGGCTCACTCAACCAACATAAACCCCTGTTTTCAATCAACATCTACCATTAAGAGATAATGGATATTCTGGAAAACTGCACTTGGACAAACAGTAAAGAAAATATTTACAACCCACCTACTGCAAACAAGTTTGCAAAGCCACAGAGACAACAAATGCTACTTGGCATAGTTGAAACAACAACAGTACGAACACAATCCCAAAGTTGTATTTGCACATTATGAGTTTAACATTATGAAACTTAGATGTTGAATCAAGACGATGCTAAATCAAAGAGCACCTCTGAAATTATGCATAAATATTTATTGTATTGTATTAAGTCAAAAGAATACCCTTCTTTATTTTCAGTTTTTTTTTAATTTTTGAAAATATATTTGTATTAGTATAAAGATACTAAGTTTAAGATAGATTTTATCAGTAATATCTGCACTTAAAATCCTGATATATACTGTATATCTATAAAGTCAGTAAATAAATGAAAACAGAGACTATATGATTATTTCCTTTAGGTTTAGTGAATGTAACCTAGCACGTTTCTACAAACCTGCACTCACTCACACTTTACTTCAGCTGATAGCTTCTCTCTGTATGGTGACTCTCAACACTTAGACATGTCAGTGCCTTTGCCAGCTGAGTGATGTTAAAGCAGCCTGAGGCCTCATGGAGGTTTGGCACATCAGGATTATGAGTCACAGTAGCCTTCCATTGGTGTAACAGTTTCAGTGGAACGGGCATTTCATCATCAGTGATGTTGCAAAACCCCTGGAACTGAACCAGCTCAGCCATACAGGAAACCTTCCTTACGCAAACATGCGTCGTCTTGGAAATTCTGCATACTGATTTCCTCTAGTGGAACACAGCAGACCTCTCTCTCAGATGGATGTTAAGTAGAATGTGAAGCTCTGAAGCTCTGAAACTTTTTCTCACTGCTGAGCTCAGGTCAAACATGATGCTTTCTTAGGCTGGTGTGAAAGTGTCAGAGTTCTTATTTTCCTTTCTTTACAAACACTTGAGCACAAGTTTATAGGTAGGTGTTCTTTTAGGCATACGGTCAAGGTTCATTTGGTGAAGAGTAAAGCAGCCCTCCCGATAAATCCTGAGCTCCTGTAATGCTTCTCTGAATTTTCTGTGTCCTGTCAAGTTTATAAGTACAGGTTTTACTTTTGCCGCTTAAAACTATAATGTGCAACTTTAACTTAAATGAGCATCAGTTACAGTTAAGCTTTACAGTTCTCATTAAGCTAAACCGATGTACATTTCACATCATATGGAGGTTAGAGCAGAAGTGGGTGGATACAGCAGCAACAGTGTCTAGCTGGTATTATGGTGGAGCCTTTGGCAGAAAAATCTAAGAAGAGGTGCAAAGGAAATGTTTCTGGAAATGAATGCTCCAGATAAAATAAAAATTCTGCTTCAGATGGAGGATATAAGTCAAAAAAAGAAAGCTATCAACAGTGGAGACAAACATGGATAAAAATCGCTGTCACTTGTCCACTGCCAGAAGAGAGGGTACTGAGGGCATACACAGAAAGGGTTACAGCTCTTGGACACAACATGAGGTAGCTTTGCGCAGAAAATTAAACGTAATCACAATTTTAGCTTCCCTTAAATGAACATGTTAAACTGAGAGAGAAGTAAGTGATATTTTTTTTCTCCCCTGTTTGGAAATAGTCTAAGCATTAAGACAACTGGCGAGCCCAGCTTTATGAGTGAGCAGAGGAGAGACAGGTAAAATGAAAGTTACATTGCTTAAGTTGCAGACACCACCTTACCTTAAAAAATAAATTATTCAAGTAACATCTAAAACAAAATATTAAGACTTTGGCTCTAGCTATTTGCACTAATAGATCTCTTACTGATATAGCTGTGAGCACACCCTCCGATTATACTTACAGCAAACAATGACTACTTATAGAGTGACTTATACTCTGCTTGTGATATAATATGTCGATTCATATCTCAGATTGTTATGCATTATGAACTGCTTAGAATGTATTGCAACTATGAGAATTATAGTATACAGTGATTCTTGTTTTAGTTTAGGACACATTGTAAAACATAAGTGTGTTTATAATTCATTGTGATAGACATGGGCATCTACAAACAATATTGTCTATACATAATGGAATGGATACTCCAATGTGTTTCCTTCAAAAAAAGCTAAGCACATATATGGAAGAAGACAAGAAAGGTTATGGGATCAAACCAGCTTGAATACCTGCAGTGTCTGAGCAGCTCCATGCTACATACAGACCCTCCCCGGACTTGACTTGATTGATGTCTCCACTTTCCTTTCAGAGAGTTCACACTTCCTTCCTAATCTATCACAATAACAGCCTGCATAGAAACCTCTGGCCAGTAGCCAGTGCAGGAAAAATAAAAGAAGTATTCGATGAAATGACACAAGCAACTCATTGGGAATTTCCAGCGAGGCCACACACACTATCTGTATTAAAAAAAAATTTAAAAAGAAAAAAGACACAGCTGGATCCTGTCTACCCTACAGAAGTTCTGCAACTTTTTTTGTTTCCTTGAAGGACGCATCCAACACAAAAAAGTAGACCAGCGTCTACATGATCAACCAAGATTAACCTGTAGTGGCCCCTTACACAACTCTGTTGTAACTCCATGAGGTCACATCGAGCCTACACCCTCTGTTGACAAAACTTAATGTCATGCTGACCCAGGCAGTACCTTGGTAAATGTGGAAGCTACAAGTATCATTCCTGCTGGAGACCAAAACCCAAATAAAGGGTATTTAACAATACTGACTACTGATACAATATCAGAAATTTAATAATTCTAATCAATTTTATATTTGCTGTTTTTTTAACTGTTGTTAAACATATAGTGTGTAGGATTTAGCAGCATCCAGCAATGAAGCTGTTGATTAATATTCCTCTGCTTACCCTTCTTTATCTGAGCATGCATATATATAATGCCTTGCAGTTGTATGCTTTGCAAACCAGTCAAGGTTTAGTTTACATTTTTGTCTGTCCAGACTCATAAAGTATAAGTACTGAAGGCTTTGAAGGTATTTAATGAAGGGCCAGCAGTAGGGCTGTTACTGCGAAAAAACTGGGGTCAAGACTTTCCACAATCTAACCTCATACTTTGAAACTCAGCTCTGCTTTTTCTTGTCTTGCTCCACATGTTGAAGAAAATTATCATTTAAGTCATAAAGAGACAAAACACTTACTACCGGGGCTATATTTCATCGAATAGCCAATCAGAGTATTTTCACTCACCAATGGGCTTAGCCGAAAAAGCTACCTGCAAGAGCAAACTGAAACCAACTGTGTGGAAAAAATAGGGTGACAATAATCCTTTACAAGAGCCACACAGCCAGTCTTTGGCTTGGTGTGTCAGGGCTCTTGTGTGTGTCAGGAAACTGTTAGCTACCATCTAGGAAATTCTAGGCTACTTGGCAACCATTCATATCCTTAGCTGAAAACACAGCAGCTAGTAATATAACTGTGTAACTATTATGATCCCATGTACTATATGTATGTGCCCTGCAAACATGTTGATATGAATGATGAAAAATCTGCTAGTAAATGTTTCGCGGATGTCTGGCTGTATGTAACCCCACTACTGGTTATGTATTTTAGGGCTGAGGTGGGAGGGGTTCAAGTTGTATGGGTTCATGTTTGTGTATGTTTGCATACATTTGTATTGTTTGTATTGATTATGACTGAAAAAACTTTGATTAGAAAAAAAAAGCTGCAATCGAAATGTTTTGTTCTCTGCTCTTTGCCAATGATAAATGTAGCTTAACAAATCTGTAAATTTTGAAAGCCTCACTGTCAGTCAGAGTTTTACCTATGTGCCCAAAATTTTTTTTCCTGTTTTCACAATAAAATTTCACTTCCATATGTATGCAGTGTTACACTGGCTGACTGTGGAAGGTCAGACAGGATGAAATCAGCAATTTGTTTGGTGGACAAAACATAGCAGAGTTCAGCAGAGAAAAAAATCTAATCCATTGTTTTGTTGAAATATACCTTGTACAACCAGCAAAAACATTCTTAGGATCAGCTCACCAAATTTATGATGATGCTTTGGAAATATAAATGCAGTTCTTTAGATTTGTTCCCTTTTTTACACGGCACATTTAAGAGCAGCCTTTTACTGAGACCAGCCCCAACACACCTGTGCATTAATCATGCTGTGTAAACAGCATCTTGATGTGCCACACCTGTCAGGTGCAAGGTTTACCTTTGCAAAAGACAACAGCTAACTGACACAGATTTTAACATATTTGAGCATGGAGTTTGAGAGAAATAAGCCTTTTGTGTGCACATAGATTGCTTAGATCTTTTTAAATTAAGAAAAAAAACTCTTAAGTCAAGTCAGTCTATTTATATAACACATTTTAAAAACCACAGAAGTTGATCCAAAGTGCTTTCAAGTTAAAGACATATAAGCAACCTCCTTGATACAGGTTAAAAACATGTTTAAAATTTAGAGAAAAAATGATAGCACATAATGTGATGCAAAAATGCTATAAAATAGTAGTTGAAATAATTCAAACAGAACACATCACCAAACAGTTGAAATGACATCAAAACAGTGTGCTAAAATAGGAAAATCAGAGAGATTCAAAGAAACCAACACTAGATTAAAACACAGTATGAAGGCAACAGAAATTGATTTAAAAACTTCAGACTGAGCTACAAGCAAGCAAAAAAGGTAGGTCTTTATATTAAAGTATATTAAAATATATTAAAATATTATACTATAATTATAACTATTGCTACTGATATTTTTTAAAACAAGGAAATATTGGAAAGAGTTTATAATAACAGAAAACTAAAACAGAATCGGATCAGCAAATAGGTAGGATTTATACGGAATAAACATATATAAAATACACACAAAAAAGGATTGATGGGAATGTAGTGATATGTTTCTTAAATTATATGGCACTAACATATCTGATAACACAGAATTATGTGAAAGGCCTCAATTGTAAACACCGGGACTTCCTGCCATGTAAACTTTACCTTGGAGCTCTAATAGCCATCCTAAACCCTTTCCACTAAATGCTACCTGATGATAGACAATTTAAACATTGCAACTCTCCTTTTGTGAGGCTGTTGCTGAGACATGGATGGAAAAGGCTGAGAAAAGCAGAAACAGATGCTAAAAGTTCATTCCTACTGTAGGCCTCCTGCCTCTTTCTTCTAGGAGGAAAAAGAGCCTCCATCAGTCACCGAGGACGATCAAAGACCCAACATCATTAGCAAATAAACAAGTTTTCCTTAATGAAGTCCAGATGAACCCCATACAATCTCAACATTCAGACAGTGATGGATGGACACGTTACTGTTTCAGCTTATTGTCAGCAAATCTTCTTCCAACAAACATGTTCTCACTTAATATTTGGCTGACAAACAGCTATGGCCATAGAGAATTCAAAAGATTTGTTGAGGGGAGGAGTTGTCTTTAGTGAGGCTTAACTAGCATGTTTTATTTTTTTATTTTACTTTTTATTTATTTTACATCTTTTCTGCATAGAATGATGACATCTATGCTAAGATTCTGTATTTTCTCATTTCAAACTACTTCAGGGCGTGTTGGTGGTCCAGGGCTTTTGGCTGCTGACCATGTAATAAATAATACCTATGTATATTTTTTGGACTTTGATGTATTTTTAGTCATAAATATTCAATACTATTCTGGTTTAAAGAAACACATACATATCTTTTCAACCAGTGAACTTACAGGGGGGTTTTCATGAGCTGTAATTTTATTATGTTTATGCATGTCATGCCAGAGGATTACAGCCTATAAAGGGAAATTTATATAATCAGTTTTTGACACTTATTGGTTAGACAGTCAGTATTATTATGCCAAATGGCATTCATTGACTTAACATGTGTGCCTTAATGTCAGTTTCTGATCAGCTAATGAACATAAGGTGCAATGCTGTTGCACTCATGACATGAAACTGCTGCACCAGCATTAAGCCTGCAAGGAAGACTTACAAAGCCAAATATGTCATCACGAGTGTTGACATTTTCACAGTTTCAGAGGAAGACAACATAACATGTAGACAATAAGGGAAGAGAAAAAAGTACAGCAAGTCAGATTTGGTTATGTCAGTGCTTTATTAAATCATCCATATTAACTGTCTACATCTTGCCTTGACTTCAGGTGTGCATTAACTAAAGGGTATGGACTTTTTTTTAAGAAAAAAAACTGTATATTTATTGGTTTCATCTACAAAAATCACTTTCCCTTTATTAACATCACTGCACCTGGACAGAAAGTTTTGGGGGCTAATTTTTAGGTATCCTTATTGATATGGATTGTAAAGACATCATGGTAAATACATAACACACCGTGAGACCATATACCTCCTGTCTGCCACACACAGTCTAGCTGATAAAAGACAGGAAATGCTGTACTTTGAAGACTGGCCAAAATTACAAATAACAGCTCCTGGTACCTCGATCTCAAGGGCTCATCAAGTGAAATCACAAGCATTGACCTGAAAGGCTGCAATCTGGCAGCTGTGTAGCAGCCAAAATGAGATAAAGCTATGCATTGTGGAATCTGAGGGTAAATACGTGCATGTTAAGGGTTTATTACAACCAAATTAAAGTTGTTGGAAAGATTAACTTTGGTGGTTTTAGTGAGTTTAAATTTATTCTGTAGAGTTTCAATAAGACGTGTTATATGATGAGTTAACGACAACCACACTTGCCTTGTTTAGGTGAACCATGAAAAATAGCTGTATAACAAGAAGAAGAAGATTTTCTCTATTGACAAATTTTGAGTAATTTATTTGTGAGAACATATGTATATAACAGAACAGAAAGCAGTAAAATGGGCACTGGTTTAAGGGAGGTTGTTGTTGTTTGACGGTTGTTGGGCTGATGTTAACATATCACCTAACCCTATTGACTACCGTCAAAATCTTTGCTAAAGAAATATTATTATGTTATGTCATGCTTCAGCTTCTGCTCTGGAGCCAAACCCTGACAACAATGTTCTGGTAAACAAGTAATTGTGTCCAGCTTCACAATGATCAGTTGCTCTGTAGTGGAGAGAACAGGAAGCTGTGGTAATGTTAGATGAGCAGGAACAACACAAAGAGAGCAATTCTGTTCAAACAGACATGACTGGACATGGTGACTGGATTTACTGGACAGTCATTCTGTTCTACAGCTGGTTAATTCTCTACAGGAAGGTACACCAAACAGGAAGTTGGAGTTTTCCCCCAAAGGCACTGTTTATGGCTGAATTTGCCCTTGGGGAAAAAAACTATTAACCGTCCCCAACTAGCCTTGGTCCATCTGCAAGTCCTGCTCACACATATAAATACCTAACAGCCAATAAATGTGGGCCTCAAAGAGTAAAAGTGAAGTCCAAAGCACTTTGATATTTAAGTCAACACACAGTAGACAAGAAATGTTTCTCACATCTGTTTCTATGCATCCTTTTCTTGGGAGGAAACTGCCTTTTTAAAACAGTCCATGTTGTATTTATGTTAAGGCCATGACTGGCAGTTTGGTGGCACCACACCCACTCCTGCTGTAAAAGAGTGTCTTCACAGGATCTGTTTTTGGCAGTAGAATCCTGTACTTAGTAGGCTGGTTTTATACATGGACTAGATGAATGGAGTGTTTTATTGTCTGGTTTTACTGGTAGTGGCAGTGGTGATGTGGAGGTTAAAGATGGATTTTTGCAGGGACTAACACTCTAATGTACAAATTTAAATCGAATATTTCAGTGTCCACTGACCATCTAGAAGGTCTGTTTTCATAATCTATGCCTTTTTTAAAGATGGATGTTGGTACAGTTTTGATGTTAGTCATCGGTAATTGACAGATCTTTTTATAAATATAATGTTTTCTGCCTAATATCTTCCTTCAGACTTATTTTTAATACTTAAAAGAAATGAAAAATAATACTTTTCACTATAGATGTTTGACCTGTACTGTAAAAAACAAGCTAATAAAGAAGATTAAAAAAGTAATGCACTAAATAAAGTGTGGTGATTTTTTTTAATGAAAAGATTCATAGTCATAAACACACATGCTGAATGTAAATAAATGAAACCAAACTTCTATCTATCTTAGATCAAATGTAGAAATTACTTAGATGTATGTCATTTTCAAACAGTTTTTAATCCTAATGCAAGTTTTTTCTGCTTGTTTTATCAAGATTACATTAGTCAACATTTTATTCTTAATCCATTGGCTTGGGTACAAGATTTCATTCTTTGACAGCATATGGGGGCAACTTTTAGAGATGTGTGAATGTATTCATATGATAACTATGCTGAATTATTTGCCTGAGGTCAGAGGCTTAACAATACCAGTGAAAGTATGAAACTTTGGGATTAAATGAGTTGAATAGCTCAACTTAGACCTGTCTGCAGCAGTGAGTCGCAGAGAGACAAATTGTACTATAACTGTCTCTCTCTTTTGACTGCTTACTAGAGAGGGAATGTACCTTAAGAACAAGACTTTTTGAAAAGTATGAAAGGAAATAAATGAAAGAACCTGAGTCTGGTGCTGAGTTCAGTCAGAGGCTGAAATGATAATGAACAAACGGACACATACAACCTCAGTGTCTGCCAATGCTCTATAACTTATAGCTAATGTACTCCATTCTGGCAGTTTGAGATGCATGAACACAAACGATATTGCAGTAATTATTCTTTGGTAGTAATATCGGAGTGATGTATCTACAGCCTCCACAGTCACCAAATCCCTACACAACTAAAAGCTGTTCACGAAGGTAACTGCAATAGGCTCCAACTACAGGACAGTTTAAAAATATAAGATCGAGAATGCTAACTAAATTAAAAACACACCAACAAAACTAAAAAGGACTGCTTTGGCATTCCAAAAGAAAATTGCAAAATAAAGTCACAAACAGAGACTTGTGTCATCTTCTTAAAGTACTATTAGAATGCACCTCAGAACAAGATCTTCCTTTAAACAGTATAAATCAATTTGGTATTGATAAGTAAAAATAACATAAATAAAATCAGTCACTGACAAGCTGAATAAGATCTTCATTTGAGGATAAAACTGGACTAATACCGTTTATTTGCAAGCTGTCATGCAGGTCTAACCACAAAACAAACACAAAGTAACAGACAGCATTGCAGTTCCCATTTCATAGTGCAGCATACCAGTATCTACACAAACACATGCACACACACACACACACACACACACACACACACAAACACACACACACATGCCCGCAGTCTGCAAGGATGATTGCTTTCCCGCTCTACTTTAAGCGTCTGCTTTTCTTGTTTGCAGTTTTTCAGTTACAAGCCAAGACTGCGGGTGACTCATAGCTGTTTGGCAACAGCTCAGGGAAAGCAGGAATTTGATCCACATTAAATTCAGAGCAACTGCATTGGAATCCTGGTTTATATTCAGACTTCATCAGATCACACAACTACAATGTCAACATGGTCAAAGAATGCAATATTGCACATTATGTCACACTTTGTGGCCTTTTGGCAATTCAATGTTGTCAAGTCCTCTAAATGCTTCTTTATGTGTCTAGTTTCCACTGAAGACATAGTGGCATTCAACATAAAGTACCAGCATGCAGAAGAACTGTCAGGAAATGAGGCATGCACACATGCATATCAGACATGGCAGGCAAGTGATGAATTGAAAGATAAAGTGTGACAGAAAAAAACAGCACTATGATTTTTTGAATATTTGAAATGACAGGTATTGTATAAGTGTATTGGCCCTTTTCCTGTTATGAAAAGACCAACAGAGTGGTGAGTTTGTCAATACATAAACAACCCTATGTTTACTGACTGACTATGCATGTAAGCTTTACAGCTTTCAGATTTACTGTCAAACCTGTTGTTTAAATGCAGTTGAGTTCTGTTCCACAGCCAAAGTAAAAAAAAAAATCTAAATCTTCAAGTTATACTTGCAAGCAGCACATCATAATCAATAGCTTAATTTTGAATTTTTTAATAGAAATAGCCAGAGCATTCAGATGTACGCAGCAGCTTATGATGTCACTTATATTTAGTAAAAGCCCCTTTAGCTCAACAGAGAGATTATTAGATTGTCAGATGTCAACTACAAGGTACAAGGTAATCTGTGAATTTAATAATTATCTAAAAAAAATTCCAGTTAGGTTATGTTAATAGAAACCACAGTTGTCTATATCTCTTATAGTGTCTACTCATTACTTAATGTAATTACTTGGGCATTTACGTGGGTAAAACATAAAACCAGGGACACTGAGGTGTTTTTGGTCTAAATCTGGCGGCAGTAATTAAACCAGGTTAGTTTGCAAGTTTGCAGGGAATTATTCAAAAAATTTGTAAAAAAAATATTGTGTTATGGTTTGAAAAATACACATCCAGATCAATTCACCAAAAAAGCATATTTTGCTGGTGAATCACACCTCCAACAAGTGAGTGCAAGGCCTCCGAGAGTTTGGTGGTATTAAAACTAAACACCACAAGATTTCAGTGATACTAAAAACACAAACTGCTGGAGAATTTGATTCCAAAGCTTGGAATACAAATCCTCTTGATTTTTACTTTTCTGAAAGACTTAGGGTCATTCCAGGTCTTGTGGGAGGTTGGCTGCCTGACAGCTGCACAGCCACAAACTCTTGGACTAATCCAAGTCTTTTGTTGAGTCTCAGTGCACACAAATTCTTTTCTTGTCCAACTGGTTGATGTACTAGTTTACAAAAACTTCCCTTTTCATTAGCTTGATCAGAGCCAGGAGTACAGTGAAAGCAGCAGATATAATTTACAAAGCACACGTTCAGGCTTTACTTTTTATCTGCAGCAATTATGTTTATAATCTGGTATACTGCAACATTTTTAAGTCCCAAAAATGAGAGATAAGCCTAGGTCTTTTATTAACCTGCAAAGTGTGTGAAAATATCAGTATCAGCACTCAAAAAGAAAATGTATCTCCTGTAAGCAGTTGGTTGACAGTCAAATGTAACATAATCTCTCAGTATCCACCCACTCACTCTCTTTACCTCTCACCCAAGGGTGCAGCATAATGACCTAAACCACCTACAGACGCCGTCTGTCCCAAAGCACGCTGCTCGCTGCTTTTAGTTCTCTTCTTTGATTTTGCTGCCTCGCCACCACACAACATCCTGTACACCCTTACACTAGTGTCTGTAGTACCATCTGAGAAGTGAAACAGAAATCAGCTTCGTCTCTGAGAAACACTTTCCCCGCTGCACGAGAGTGTAACTGTGCATGTGTACGGCATATTTGAAGCATCAATAAACATTTCACATCAAATGAGTGTATGCACAACAGCACATCACCCATTTGAAGCTGCACTAATTCATATTTTCACAGTGACAATAGATCAAATGACTGGGCTGAACGTAAAGGTGCTACTTGTAGAGACAAAAACACTGAAAATGATCAACAACAGCTTCAGAGAGTCTTTCATCTTCTTTTAGACATTGTTTTGGTTCTCCAGCCCACAACTCAGCTATCATCTACATTGTTTCCAGCAGCAGCAGGCAGCTGTTTTATTGAAAAAAAAAGGATAAATCCACTGAAAAACACCTGCTCAGCACCAAACAGCAGACACAAACTAGCTGGGGAAAAATAGTGAAGCATTTAACAGCTCAAGAGGAGTAGCTGGAGGCCAAAACAGAGCTTAAAGGTGTCTGCTGAATATGTCAATGGGCAAACATGTGTTAACACCTTCACCAAAACAACTTTATGACATGATGACATATTGCTATTTTAGATTTGCCCTGCCTCCAGAGTTTGTAAAAAAAGAATCATCCTATATAAATATCTTCAAAAAAAGTGGTTTTTTGCATTTCTGTCTATTTCTTTGTTTATGGGAATAAGTGTCTGACCAGTACACACAAAGAGAGGGGAAATGTGTAAAAACTGGCTGCTAAGCCCATACAAGGGGACAGTTCGTGAGATTGGTTTGGTTACATGCTCAGGTTGCCAAAATACAAACATTTACTAAGTTCTGACACTATTTATCATTAGCAAACAACGGTTTAGAAAACATTCAGCTTCCTATTTTAGACTATGCTGACTGTCACCTTTGCCAGTTGAAATGACAAACATCACCAGCAGCATCTCATATCATCCATCACTAATTAAAGTTAATTCTGTGAGTAACTTGATGACTCGCTAAAATTAAACCCGAGGCTGTTGGTTAAAGTGCTCTCTGTCTGTGTCCGTTCTCGTCACAGTTACTGTGTGAGGGAAGAGCTCCACTCTGCAGCCCACATCTCAGTAGTGGCTGCATCATGATATTTTCTGAGTCTCATTCTTTAGCTAGATTTCATTCATATCACATCAATTATTCAAGCTTATGAACTTAATAATTTTGAAACACGTCCTAAATCATTTGGCAGAAAAGCATTATGTCAGTGTGTACAGTGTCATGGACATTAAGGATGGCAGTATCAGATTGGACTCCATACAAGCATTTAATCAATGTTACCCCCTAAAATTAAGATCAGGGCTTAAAAAACAACCTTTATTAGGACAAAACTACAAAGGATTAGCCTCTTTTGACCAATTTTGACCAGTTTAACCTTTCATTTTTCCTGCCCATCTCTTGCAAGTCTCTAAATTTTGAAAAAGTGATCAATCTTATCAGAGATTTTTTTTCTTACAAATTTCGAAGTTTGACTCCCAAGTGACAAATGTCATAAGTTTACCATTCCCCTGTGCCAAAATCTAGTTTTAAAGTTTTAAGTTTAAAAACTTAAAAAATTAGCACAGTTTACACATCTGTGCTCACTCAGTGCATTTTCTTTAATAAAGTTTAATCAAAGAATATTAAATAAGGTGACAGTTGGAGGGGAAAACAAAAGACATTTTACCTCAGCCTGAAGTTTTTCAAACAGCTTAATTGGCCATGGCATATAGGGACAGTTCCTTTAAGAAAGGACCTTAATTTTCGTGTCATAGAAAGCCCCATAAATTGATTCTCATTTTAGCTAAACATTATCATTACCAACAGCACTAAAGATTCTGAATTTAGATCCTTGTGTAGACAGAGATTTAAAGTCAGCCTATGTGGTATGCATGCCTAACTATCATAAAGTCACAGAAGATAAAAGTGTCTAAAAATAACTTTCAAAAAAGCCAGAGGAGATGGTACATGTGCAAGCTCACAGTACTGGCTGCAGGTCAACATACTGTTGCAGATTTGACTGTTGTATCTGGATAAACTGACACAAACATGCAAGACCATGCTTGCTCTACATTCAGATAACAGAAGTGAGCTCTGTTGACTGCTGATGGGACATAAATCTGTAACACAATGATCTCAGTGGGTAAAGAGCAATGAGGTATGGGGATACTGTGTAATTGTCAGAAATTTAACCATTTATCTTTGAGGTCTAAAGCTAAATCAACAAATAGTTGTTGTTGTGCTTTTTGATTATTATATCTGGTAGCAGCTGAGAAGTTCAACTGGAACTTCAAAGAATTGTGGGCTGAAAAAGCAAAACAATGCTAAAGAAGATAAAAGGCTGAGTAGTAACACCAAACTGTACATTTGTCAATACACTAACTTAGGGACAACAAGTTTCTTCAAAAAGACCATTTTAATTCAACACAATAATCAATCAATGAACATTTTGTAAATAAAAATGGCTTATAACAAAAAAAGAGCATTGAATCTGACCAGACATTTAAGGCCAACTCTCTGCACTGGTCAGCTTTTGCTACAAACACACTTTGTTCAGTACACAGTTCTAGAGACAGTAACAGTGACTGTCTACCTCCAGACTCCAACAAAACAGCATGCCTGCGCTTCTGAAAAGAGGCAGTATTTCAACATTCTGGGAAAAACACTGAAATAGCTGCCATCTGCTGATGCAACTTCCTGCCGATCTCTGCAAAACTGGCACTGTGTCCCAAATTTGTTTATTTTTTATATTGAAAAAAGGACAACATTACAGGATATTATGGTTTTCTTTGTTTAAGTTATGATTACCATCAGTTATGATAACACTGTATACATCAAGTTAATGGGTAGATCAAGAAAGAGCAGCTCAGACAGACAGGCTATAATTAAACTTTGAAGAGTACCACCCTCAGATAAGCTAACTAAAACAGTGCACCCAAAGACAAATGCATATTAGCCCATACTTTCTCCACTGAAGAAAAGACAAACTGAAGTAGTGAGGCTGTTAACACTTCTTACATCTCCCAATCTCATGAGCAATTTATTGTGCTGTTTACTACTTTATTTCACTCTTGCTGCAATACTTCTCAGCAGTGAACTTGTCGACTGCTTTTAATATCTGTATACGTCAAACACACTGTAGCCAACAGGTGTGGTTTGCGTACTGATTGCAATTTTTCCGCATGTTCAAGGTCACCGTTCATTTACATGAACTTGATCTTCTATGTCAACTCACTACCCTCTTGCTCTGCCTCTTGCCATATTATGTCTATTAGAGGCCACCATAGACCTGATTATGCTGTGATGTTTTATCAGCCTTTAAAAGTGGTTCCTAATAGTAATGATACAAACCCTTAAAATATGAATGGACTAGATTTGTACAAGGTTTTCCTTACTATCCAGTGCAACTGGAGTTGTACCAGGTAACAAACAAACTATGAGTACCAGCTGATATTTTGCACACTTTTACCACAGTGTAATACCACAGTTTATCAGTTTTTGAATCTTCTTATGAATATTGAGACATGGATTTAAATAAAACCACTTAGTCCTAAGTAAATGCTTTTGTTTTATTAAAAAGCCTTGACATGCCTTGAACATACAAAAATGGCTCCTTTCCCCATGCAACTATAGAAAGACTCCTCCCAAACAGCATACACATATGTTAGACAGAATGGGTGGATAAACATCTTGGATATTGGTATCTACTCGCTTTTAGTGCATTATGTACTACAACAGTAAGCTGTTCACACCATCTCACCCATGATATGGTGCAAGACAGTCAGCTGATAGTGAGACACAGACAGGAGCAAGTTTAAAACACAGCAGCACAGTTTCATCCACAAGAGTCTTTTTGAGTTATTTAATCACCTACAATGTGAAACATTAGTACGAGTTGACAGTCACTAAAAAAGAACACTCTTCAAGAAATATGGCAGCCTTTAAACTTATTTTACACTTGCCGGTTCCCTCCTGTGCAAAGCCATAGCAGCCTTGCACACAAATGCTAGAGAGTGTCCCACTGTGATATTTACTGTTCCCAAGTGCCTTGCTGTCCCACTATTTTACAAGACAAGTAAACACAACATCAGCATACAAGGTGGGACAGCGGGGCCTACAGATGTGCAACAAAAGCAGCATTGTGCAACAGTTTTATAGCTCCAGTTAAACAGTCAGCATTGTGGGGGCAGAGCCAGCAGAGCTTTTGAAAACACTCAGGATTATTGCCTCCTTGCAAAAGTCATCTTGACGTGGGAAGCTAGATCTGTAGGCCTACGCTACTTTCTAAATTTGATTTAGTCAACTTCTAGAGATTATACATGGTGCAAAAATTACGTATTGCAACCATATACTTTTTTGTACCAACCAGCTTTTTTATTTGATCTCCTGGCAGCTCTGCTAGTGATCTGACAGTGTGGCAGCTAAAAAAAAATAACAGTGAGTACCTAAACTATTCGCATCGTCATTTTTTTTTTTTTTTTTTTACAAAAAGGTTCAGTCAAAGAATACGAATAAGTTGACAACAAGTTGACAACCTCGAAAAACGAAAAAACATAAAGGTTACAGTCACGCCTCAAATGTGGTTCAACCTCGCGTGTCAGAATAAGGACAGCGACAGCGAGGCTAACGTTAAGCACGCGCTGAAACAGAAACTGGCTAGCAGCAGAAAATTAAACTAGCAGCTGTTTACTAAACTTGAGGATATGCAGCAGGTCCTTCACACCTACACAGTCACACAAGCATCAGCACAACTTGCAAAGATAAATGATGTGCGCCCCATCACTATTTTAAAATAAGAAGTTTAAGTTTGTTCTATAGAGTTGCTTCGCTGTAAATTTATTGATAAACTAACTGTAAAACAGCGCTGAATACTCAAGAAACAAATATTAATTCAGTGTAGTCACAGTGCCTCAAGCACCACCAACGTTACTTCCTTGAAGTGTCAACATTTCTAAGCACGATTTTCCCATTATCCTCTTCAATCAAAATACACCTAGGAATGTGGCCGCAACTTTTGAAACTTTATCAAATCCTACGCTGTCTTATGATGTGTGATATAAAGATGTGTGCCGAACGTAGTTAAACGTTTTAGAGTTTTGTTAAATGCTGTACGTTGCGTTGTGCGACAAATGTGTCTTTGCCGAAAAGCAAAACAACAACTACTTCCAATTTTTTTACACTAGTTTTAATAAGTGAAAGCTGTATAACGATATGAGCGCGATATCCGAATCCACATTCGGGCAAGTTCCCATAATGGTAACGTTGTCAGAAAAAAATCTTATTACACAATAATACAGAAGGTTTTTTTCGATGCTTTACTTACCTAAACTGTTTGTAGAGGAATCCATAATCTGAAGTTTTAGTTACGTTAAGTTTTTCTAAGGGTAAAGCTTGGACTGAGGTGTGTTTTCCATGCTGAGAGAGGAGTGTCAGAAGTCACGCACGGGGGACTGTCAAAATTCAGGTTTTCCGAAAAGAATACCGGAAACAGGAACATTTTCGTGTAAATAAAGCGTCGTTGTTCATCTCACAATGCAGAAAATTTAAATTTGAATTCTAAAATCAAATAGAAATCAAATGATACTACGAGATAATCTGTAAATTTAAGTATAGGATGAAATAAAATAAAGAAATAAAATCTCAAACTCTTTGTTTTTTGAAAGTGTCTTGCGGAAGTCATATACCACGTTTGGGCTACCTTTACACTTTCCGCGGGGATGGAACTATGCAGAGATGCTTTATGAATGTCTGGGGTTCAATCAAAGTTATATCAAAGCGAACTCTCACCAGTATTTATAGTGTCCAATCAACTTACTTTAGAGTGTCTGGATGTAGTGTACCAGAAAGATGTAGTATGAAACTTGCATCACAGCTTTTTCAGACTGCTCCTCGGCGCCTGTCAAATTGCCAAGACTGTATGTGAGTGGAAGGCATATGTCACCACCACGTGGCAGGGTTTTGTAGTGCACGCGTATCTTACTATTCATTGTTATGATTATTATTGACGACCATAAACGCTGCTGGGTACAAAATCAAATATTGAATCAATGTTTATTTAGCTTTAAATCATCAAACTTTTGCTTTAATCATTAATGTTGGATGGCTTTTGATCCTTTATGCTTACACAGCATAAAGTTATTTATTGCGACTTTATATATTTTACGGAAACAAGAGCCTAAATATTTATATACATAGCGCAAATTTTGAAAGAATGTACGAAACAATTAAACACCCGGAGTGTATTGACTGGACAGATCAGGGGGTGGAAAGAAGGGTTTCCGCTGATGTTTCTGTTGTTCCCATTGACTGTATAAGGTTGTTCCGGGGAAGCTAATGTGTGTAGAACCAGGATGTTCAGCCGGCGTTTCAACATGGAGGCGTCAGTAGTGAGGGATTTCTGAAGGAGACTTTCTTCTTCGTATATTTGATTGCATAAATGGTGGGTATACAAATAAAAGGTACAATCTATATATGTCTAATATGGATCAGTACTTAATAGTTATTTATCTGTTCATTGTCTCAATAAATCCCAATAATTATCAAGAAAATTCGTAGAAAGATTTTGTCTCTCTAATGTTCTTATTGGTTATTATTTGCAATCAAAGTGTTCTTATGTATGTTACTGAATAAAACGTCAGATCGGTTTTGTGGAGACCGATTGACACAAACATTTTTTACTATTATTCTAAATTAGCATATGTTAAAAATCAAGCTGTTCTTTAATCACTGTCACAATCCTCTTCCACAACAAAATACATTGTGGTGGATGTTGTCATTGTTGCAGTAAAACAGACCTACCAGACTGATCTAAATTCCGCCTAAAAACGCCAGTTTCATGAATGGAGTTAAGCATTTCTGATCATTGTCATATTAGTTGTTTCTTTGCTGTTCTGTTTTCTAAAGGTCATTTTAAAGACTCTACCATGAAATGTGTCCGCTGCCTGCTTCAGCTGCAGGGTCTCAGTTTGGTGGGCCGGTCTGCCAGGTCTGCTGCCCAGTATGGCTCCCTGCTAGAGTCAGCCTCCTCCAACCAGCCCAGCATCAGACATGACACTCAGCACCAGGTACACCGAATTGTCCACCAATAGAGTTATGACTCTGTTAAAAAATATTGGTCATTTAAAC
This sequence comes from Acanthurus lineatus, assembly GCA_029814665.1. Classification (NCBI taxonomy): domain Eukaryota; kingdom Metazoa; phylum Chordata; class Actinopteri; order Acanthuriformes; family Acanthuridae; genus Acanthurus; species Acanthurus lineatus. The sequence goes on from JAPZDV010000016.1 coordinate 775,040, forward strand.
AAACGCAGGCTAGCATGAGACTGACTCAGATGTTTTTATAAGTGTAAACTCTTTAAATGTAGATGATTTTAATCCATTTAGCAGCAGCCTGTATCTCTAATCCCAACTAGACCTAAAACATGAATGAACAGATCCTGTGTAAATATGCGTGTGTGCAACCATAACAGCATAATCCAGTTTATTGTTTGTCAGAATCATGCTGCCCCTTATATCTCAATTTCACTCCCTACTTAAAAATCCACTCTGAATTCTGCCAATTGTTATTGTTTGTGGATACATGCATTTTACAAAAAAATGCAAGCAGGCAAGCTTTGGATAATAAATCAAAGGGCTGCAACATGAAAACAAACCAAAGTAAATTTATGGTATCTTCCCTTCCTAAAATAATCTAATATTTATCCTTTTCCAAACCACAGAAGGTGCTTTGTTTAGAGGATCTTATACAATGTACTTGATAAAAATGACATCGGGCCTCATGCAAGAACCCCTTTTATGAGCAGGTGTGCACCCCCTCTGGAGAGAAAAAGGTTTTACACATTTTTTTTGCACATGCATTTTTTAAAAACGACTTAGTGTATAACACCTGGAAACACACATGGTGACATCTAATGTTGGTTGAGTTTCTATTTAATATTCTGGATGTTCCATGTCCTAATATTCCCACAATGGAGACATAATTTGTATCAATATTTTCAAATTGTTTCATGTTACATAATACATTGACTTACACAGACTTCTACAGAGCTGTGGCTTTTAAGGAATGTGGATTATGCTGATAATTAAATTACACACATTTTTCTTGCATAAAGGAATATATTTCAAGTAAAAAAAAAAGCATTTTATGAGAATTTTTAATTACAGAGGATATACTGTATCAACCCGGGGCACTCATATGAGCAAGTCTTGAATAAGAAGTAAGAGATATTTAGAGTGAAGGTTTGTGAATGTTCACAGTGAGATCCCATGTGTCCTGGTGCCTGAGACATCAAGAAAAATTCACAAATACATCAACCTCTAAGAAAATTCCAGAACTTTGAAGCTATTCAAGTAAATCATGTTCTTCAAAATATATACTGATCTGTGAATATTTTTATGTTGAATGTTACTTTATTAGTTGATGTTACTTTTTTTGTCTTTTTTGTGTAGTTCTGTATCTTTGCCTAAAAATACATTATTTTCTTTTACTGTCTCACCCTGTAGTGCAGTCAAATGTGTTTTCACTTCACTTTTGTTTCTTTGAAATGTACATGTTTTGCAGTTATCACTTTTACAATGCTTTTGGCTGCTAAAACGAAATGACAATGACAAGGTGAAATCTGTGTTTCCTAAGTGTAAAACTCTGTATGAACAAAATAAATTGTCTCTTGTAGGCGTTGAGGTGTTTCCACAGCAGCCCAATATATGCCAAAAGTCAACCAGCACCAACAGACTTCAGAAATGAGGACGAGAAGAAGAGGGACAAGGCAATAGCCACCCATGAAGACCTGTTTGAGCAGGCGGCCAGTGAGGCTAAAACCAAGGCCATGTTTAACCAAGTAGTAGACATCTTTCTTAAGAGAGATGTGAGACGGCGCGGCCACGTGGAGTTTATCTACGCTGCCCTGAAAAAGATGCCAGAGTTTGGCGTGGAGAGAGACCTGGCGGTCTACAACAAGCTGCTGGATGTTTTCCCCAAAGAGGTGTTTGTGCCCACAAACTTTATTCAGCGAATGTTCAACCACTATCCCCGACAGCAGGAGTGTGGGGTGCAGGTTCTGGAGCAGATGGAGAGCTATGGTGGGTGTCCATTAGGAACATTCATTTCACTCTGGTCATCTAATTCTCGGATTCTTTGGACTTAAGATAGGGTTATGTCAGACAGGAAATCTCTCAAGATTTAAGGACAAAATGGTTATATTTTACACTGATACAACAGTGTCTGTGTATGTTGTGGAAAAATTGTTGTTTCAGGTGTCATGCCCAACGTGGAGACCAAGGTCCTGCTGGTCCAGATCTTCGGAGAGAAGGGCCATCCCATAAGGAAGTACCAACGCCTCCTTTACTGGTTCCCCAGATTTAAGCACACAAACCCTTTCCCCATCCCTCATCAGCTGCCTGAAGATTCAGTGGATTTGGCTCGCTTCTGTCTGACTCGCATCGCTAATGACCTGGACGCAAAGGTCACCGTCTATCAGGTAGGAAAGTACACTTCAAATTGGACTTATTGATATTTTCAACAGCTGGACAAAAACAAAACAGACTGAATTTGATCTCTTGTATGTGTACGTACAGAGCTTCAGCCTGAAAGTGATTTGCTTAGCCAAGCATTTTTTAATTTGTCACCTGGAAAAGTGCTACTGGGGCTATCTATTTATTTTGAACCCTTCATGTTTTTTAAAAAAGTTTGATTCTTATTAGCACACAAAATATTAGGTAAAATAAACAACATCATGAGGTTTGTAGTTTATTAAATCTTCTAAGGTGATCTTAGAATCTCTCCTAAAAGCACTCAGCTTGTTGACTGTCCCTGTTCATTTTTTTGACTCTTTAATCAGATGATCTCAGTCAGTCAGTCTCTTGACCATGAACCTGTTACAGTCTTGTGGGGTTTGAAAAGGTGTTTGTAAAGGCAATTTAAACAAAAATAGTGCAAATTTATGTAACATAGTTTGACCAAAAAAAGTCTTAACTCAAGATCCACCTCCAGAGCTTTTAACTACTTCCCACAATTTTACTTTCTTTTCTTAGGTGCCCTGAAAGTCTGGTCAGTCTGGTTTTGTATGAAGTTTTTTTTACTTATTGAAAAGGTCTATCTCTCAACATTACACACAGCAGCAGCAGAACTTAAAAAAGAAATAGATAAGGAAAATAATTATCTGCTCTATGTTTTTATGAACATTTTTGCACTATTTATTTAGTTACAATTTTCAACTTTATCATCACCATCATCAATTACCTAATATGTCTTTGAAAAAATAATATTGTTTCTCTGCTTTTCCCTCCCACTAGCTGCCCTCTACAGACATTACAGAAAGTGGAGAGCAGGTCACACTTCCACATATAGTAGGTATGCAAACTGTTTATTGTGTAATGATGGTATACAGGATTTCCTCTGCTCATGAAATTTTCAGAGTTGTGTCCTGGACTGAGGAAATAATTATTTGAGAATCTTTCAATGAGTTGTTGTTTTTTTTTTTAAGTACATCTTCATATTTTGCTGTATTCCACAGAAATACCTCTGTGTCAAATATTGAAATAACAGTCCCAAACCAGGATACTGCATTGTTTAATCTGTGTTGGATCCAGACTTTTGCTCATTGTATTCATTTCCTCTCCTTCCTGTGTTGACACCAGGTATCCAGAGCCCCAGCCAGATGGAGCTACTGGCTAAGCATAACCCAAGTAGGCCAGTGTTTGTAGAGGGCCCCTTCCCTCTGTGGCTGAGGAAAACATGTACATACTACTACATCCTCAGAGCTGACCCCACACCGCCTGAAGAGAAGGTGGGAGAACCCCCAGTTTTATATCTGTTGTTAAAATAACACTAAAATAAAACCACTGAGTTGGAGTTCAGGATGCTTTTTTGGAACTTTACCCCTGTTTCCTACTATATCATTCAGAAGATTGCCTTTACTCCTATTTAGTTGAATCTTGAAATATCTTTATCTATAACTTTGTGACTGAAATGTCCACATTACAGGAGTTGATGATGCAGACACCCTGGGTCAGGGCTGCTCACTAGTTCATCTTTTAGATATAAGAATGAAAGAATCATATCTTATTCAAGGAAAATGTCTTTAACTGAGCTTAGAGAAATACAAGCTTTATGAAAGCACATTACCTTGACAGCAGTTCATAGTGTCATTTTGTTGTGTGAGCAGCTCTCTAAGTAAAAATAAAAACAAAACAGCGTCACTGACTAAATTTGTCAGCGGTATTTGTCTTTAAGCCAGAGGAGGAGATGGATATGACCGAAACAGATAGTTAAGGAAAGGCATAGTGTGAGTCCTCTAAAATGTCCTCTCCATTTAAAAAAGATGCTCTGATTCTTACAAAGATTTTATTTTTTCCTCCTCATTTCACTATTTCCACCAGCTATTTTCACAGCAGGCACTCAAATCTTCAAGTCAGTTTACTCATTTACTGTGACTCTGGCTTTGACTAGATAGCTACCTAATTCTAATCCTAATTCACACAGCACAACTACTGATTCTAGGTAACTCCTGTGAATGCATCCAAGTTTGTCACCACTGCATAGACTTTGTCACACACTCTAAAGGTCACACTGCTGACCCTGCGTGGTCCCCAACAGGTGGAGGAGCCCTATGATCCAGAGAGGTGTTTAGACTATCCTCTGCAGCTAGACCTGGATTTGGACCGCGACCTCGGGGATGACGAGAGCTTCGATGTGGAAGACTGTAAGATACTAGCATGAGTGTTCCTCATCTTGGACTGGTGTCCAGTGCAGATGTGGCTCTTCAATCAACATTCAAATTTGTGCATATCTTTTTAGTTATTGGTCAGTTTTTATGATGCTTTGGAGAAATCTCATGCTGAGTGTGTAAGTCAGTTTCTGTGTGTCTTGTATCCAGTGGATGAGGGTCCAGTCTTTGCAATGTGTATGACCAGCCAGGGAGACCAGGCCACCCTCAACCAGTGGATCTCTGGCCTCCAGGAGAACAACCCCATTCTGGGTCAGGTCCTCACTCTGTTCCGCCTGGAAGCTGGGGCCAAGGAGCTGCAGGGCGACAAAGAGTCAGACCACCATCAAAGCCCAGACCCAGAGACACAGAGAGAGGAGCGACAACCTGAAGAAGAACCTCAGGTCATGGTAGAAGAAGAGCCGAGGAGAAGCCAGGGGATGAAACAGTAACCCTCATTCAGACTGTGTAGTTAAGACCAACTCGAAGATCATGACATACTGTGTGCAGCTGATTTAAGAGCACATGTCAATGCTTGGTAGGGGCTAAGCTAATAAGCCCTGCTGGTTCAATTAAATAGGGAACACACCACCAAGTTAGTAAAACCTGAGGAGGACTGAACAGTGTTGGTGAAGTCAGTTATCAAAAAAATCACATTTAAAAAACTGTCTATCTTCATTTTAGTTTCTGTCAAAGGTTTCTGAATCTACATTTTAAGTGAACTTAAGCTGTAGTTCCAAATCTTTAATCGTATAACTGCAAAGCTTAAAGAATAGCTTGACATTTCATGTGTCTCAATCATGTGCTTAATGTCTAGTTTAAATAAAAAGATTGTTGTAACTCTCATGTGTATGCTTAATATTAGCCACAGTCAGCTCTCTTTACAGGTAAGTTTTTCTGTCTATTAACATCTATAAAGTTCACCAGTAGAAATTAGGCTGGTTTTGGGACAATTTGATATTCTTTGAAAACGCTTTCCTTTGAGCACATTATTCATAGAATGGACATCTTTATATTTTTTGTGCTGATGTCATGCAGATGTACCTGCCCATTAATTCTACAGACCCTGCATGCCAAGTTCACTTAATGGCTTTATTGTGTTGTAAAAGTTAAATGTCAAATAGTTTTTAACTAAACTTATTTTAACAGATATCCTTGTTTTTGGCCTAGAAGATGTCAAAACCAAATTCAGATGTTTGCTGGTTTCCTCATGAATCATATCACGCCTGTTGCAAAGAATCTAGGCATCTGGTTTGATAGTAATTTAAGGGTTAAGCAGAACATCACATAGCTAACATAATCAGGGTTTTGTAACTTAGAGAAATATTTTAAAATATGATCTATCCTAATCTCTAAAAAAATGATATGATTTTACATGCCTTTACTCATCACACCTAAGATACCGCAAAAGCCTTTTTACTTGCCTGAACAAAAAACAAATCTACTAATGAACTTCAGACTGTACAGAACAAGCTACCAGACAAGCTTTGGTGATATTTACACAATCTCCCAGTATGTTTTATAGTAAATTTTTAGTTGATTGTTTTTTAATTTTTCATAGTTTACTGTTTGCTTTTATGGCTCTTTGTGGCCTCTCTGCGGGCTTTCCTCTGACCTCTTAGTGCCGTACACACCGGTACATGCCTTTAGTTCCTTTACCATAGGTCTTTTGTCTGTTCCAGAGGCCCAGCTGAAACCTAAAGGGGACAGAGCTATTGCATTCAGGGCCCTGATGCTGTGGTAGCAATAAGCAGCAGGAAATAAGGTCAACTGAGTCAGTGAGCTAATAACCCGTCTTATTTTGATGCGTCTGTAAAGCACTTTACAGATGGATTTCGAAAAGTTCTCTTTTAATTTAATATTATTGTTTGGTCCATTACAGATAAAAGTTTTGTCCTTGGCCCCACCCCCACCACCATTGGTTTATCCAATCATGACAGTGATTGACATCATAATGAGAAACTTTCACTTGAACATTATGATCAGAGATAAAGATAAAAGTATTTATGCAAACAAGATTGAAAGAAAAACGAGCCCAAAGGTAGAAAAGGTTTATTACTGAAAAGGCATTTAAACATTCCCTTTGAACTGGTAAACAAGTCAGAATTACATTCTCAGAGGGTAAAATAGCTTGTTCACTTCAAGCTCTTTACACTGTTTTAGCTGTGCAGTCAGTTTCTCCAAGCATAACTGACCTACACGGCTTTGTGCTCAAACAAGATTCTTTTTTTTTCTAGCATTTCACTCCTGATGAAAATCATACAAAAACATGGGAATGTATTCCAGAGTTCATATCTGATATACAGCTGTTCATCCATTTACTACTCATGCAAGAAAGCCTTTGGATCCTCAATACTCACAAATAAGAAACTTATTTTCTAACATCTAACTACCTACGGATATGAATGATGCATCATCAATAATCATAATATAGAGGGAAATTCAATAAATAATAAATAAAGTTGTTTAAAAATATAAAACAGCACAGTCAAAGAAAAAAAATTGGCATCTCATAATCACTTTTGTATATTTACAGTGCAGATGGTATGATGTTTTAACACACATGGCAAAGCTTATATCAACTGCACGAGATGGTGAGAAAGTTACTGTAAAAAAGTTGTTTCAATAGAAAAAGTTGTGATTGAATCTATGTAAGGTTCAGGGTTTGAAGAACGGCATGGTGGAGTACCTTATACAAAACAGCACTGGACACCCATGCAATGATCCAGTAGCTAACAATGGTCTCGAACAGTCTTGGACCTGAATGCAAGCCTGCCAGTGGAGCAGAGGAGACTTTATCCAAAACTGACAAAAAGTCGCTGTAATAAATTAACTACAGTATAAAGTGTTAAACTCTTGTGCTACATGTATGTGTGTGACACAGTTTCTTTTCTTGTAGTCATTTTAATAGGGTGGATAAAACTGAATTTAAATATGTAAATAATTGCAACTATCAAATAACAATGCGTCAGCTGTTCAGCTCTGATGTGATAACACTGTGGAAACATTCTCCAACATTGCATTTTAATGTCCTTTTATCACAATTTCTTATTGGTTGAGCTGTACAATATTTGATGTATATTAATTCTCAATTTGAAAGCAGTTACCTTGTACTTTGAACCTAACCTTGTTATATGTCTCACAGTTTGCTTATCACTGAACAAGAAAAGGTGAGTCACTGTTGCTCCAAAAGTTCATTCCTTTTTACTGACCGGCTTTAAACTCAAACTGTGTAACTTCTGAAAGAAGAAATGACACAGTCTTTCTTAGAGAATAGAGTTAAACCCAATAAAACTCACTTTTTTGTTGCTGGTATGACCAATGGCTCATGACAGCTAATGTTAGCAAATTTAAGATAAATATTGCAAAATAACAAACACCACTGAGTCTACATGCTCACACTGTGACTCATTTCTGCTTGTGCCATTTACTAAGGTTAAGTTAGCACCATTAATGACCTCAGCACTTTAAAACCTAACATGCTAGCAAACTATGACCCCAAAATTTGTATTATTGACCATATTGACATTACTGACCTTTAAAGAAGAGCCTAAGTGTCAAAGATAAGGGAAACCATTGAAGCTTATTGGCTGTGCCTTTTCAGTGTTATTTAACCCTTTTCTGTCAGAGTATTTGTTAAAGAGCAACAGCATGTTGAAAGATATGAAACAGGGGTCATACAAATTGAAAATACTCTGTGAATTTGTTTTGCCGATAGAGACCAAGCTAGGTTAACAAACTTTAATTTCAATGTGACCTGTTTTTTAAAAACATAATGGTGTAGAATGGTGAGCAAAATCCCAAGGGAATATAAAAAAAACAATAGTTAGGGAAAATTTCTAGGGGCTTATGTGATTGACGTCAGTTATCCTAACCAGCTAAGGAGTAAGCATTTATCTGTCAGCTAAAATAGCATAACTAGCCCTCCAATTATAGTCACATGGTCACCAAAGCACTAGAACCAAATAACTTAAAATGATTTGTGTTTATTAGATGTTTATATTGCCATACCACTTTCTGGTTTGAATTCTGGGATTTGGTGATGTGCTGTTAACTCTGCAAATCTTATAGGGAAAATGTAGAGATTATTTTTATACATTTCAGCCAGCAGGAGATTGTATTTTTTAAAAGGTATTTTTAATGATCTCATAGATGTGCACTGTCTTTCCTAAATGATTCATTGGTTGACAAGGGAATATCTGAAAAACGCAAAAAAAAATTTTTTAACACACTTTTTAAGATTTAACTTACTGATGAACAATAGGTTCAAAAATCTGATCATTTCCTCCTACAATTTTCACTGAAAACACTGTGTGATCAAATCACAGACCTTTGAAGTACTGAGGTCACAAATAGGGCCAGGGTTCAAGATGTCACCAATAAAAAATGCAATGGCTTTTATTGCAAAAGATAGTAAGCAGTAAACTCAATGCACCACACCAGTAAGTTGTTGCCTGCTTGTGGTGCCATTCTGCTTTCTCTTAGTCAGATCACCTGATGTCTGTGAAGCAACTGGCTCAAGAGAATCTTTGGAAGTGAGAGAATGAGTATCACTCAGCCCCTATGATAACCGCTTGGTGCTAAAGAGACAACTGTTCAGCAAAGTTACACAGTCTGTTTAAAGGCAGGGTTTTATTTCCTGTAATGATCTATGTGCTGTTTACAGAGAGTTTTCCATCAGATTTGAATTAAGAACTGTGGGAAACACAGAATTAGTGTTTTTGGGATAACCCTAAAATGACTAAATTTAAAGAAGTATTTGAAGACTTTAAGAAGTTGAACAAGAATATGAAAATTATTTTAATATTAGTTTTTATCTGCATTTCCATTACACAGATAGGTCCAGAATGATTTAAGCCTTGCTTAGAACAAAACTGGATGCTGGACTTCTACGAACAATATTTTAAATATGATCACAACATCTCAAGTTGTGGCAACTTCAATACAAATGCCCATGCTGACTTTGATAAACCCTGGTAATAAATGAGGTAAGGCTGCTTTTAAGGGTGGCTGTTCCCCATACAGCATTTTCTTTCAAGGTGACTTAATATGACAGTAAACAAATCGATAGAAAAATAAAATAAATGAGACGAAGTGGGCTTTGTCTCCTGATCTGTGATCTTCAGTTGACTCTGTCTCTGTTGTGTGCCTCTGCAAAGCAAGTCAGACAAGTTTGGCACATGAAAAAAAACAGCAAAGTCTTGTGACAAAAAACAATATTCTGATAATGCTGCTGTAATAGTTTTAACCAGTAGTGAGTCTGACAGACGTGCTATGGGATGGGTCCAACCCAGCTAACATATGTTATCATGGGTAAACTTAATTTCTCTCTAATCTTAAAATGAAAACAAACTAAGAAGGAAATATCACACTTGTGGGGCAGTGCTGTCCTAGAGGACTGTTCCTCTTGGGAGTTTAAATGAGCAAAGCAAATTTCACAGCATCTGCATATCTAAAAATAAATTATCTAACTCCTTTACAAAAGTCAAGAAGGTGCTGCTAGAAAACTAATGGGGTGTTCAAAATGAAAGAGGTTCTGTCTCTGTAGAGTGTGAGTGTTCTTATTACATTTCATGGCGATTTTCCTTGAATTTTTATTATATCTCTTGAACAAGGGAAACTGTGATCTGATGGTGATTCAAAAAGAAATATTAGAGGGCCACCGAAACCACTACAAATCATCATCTGATGACCACTGGCCAAGTGAGTCTATGTAACTTCTCTCTCCTCTTACATCCCTATAACTTTATACAAACCTGATACCAAAACAATGTGTAAAACATAAAACACAATGTGATCATTTGCAAATCCTTTTGACATTCACTTACGTTCAGAAGACTTTGAACAGTGACAGTTTTTGTAATGTGCCTCATTACACCACTTCAGTGGATTTAAAATTTAACAGTCAAGATGTGATTGAAGTGCAGACCTGCAGTGTAAACTTAAAGGCTCTGACAAAAACACTGCATTATGGAATGATAGACCATTTATACATAGTGTCCTATTTTTAAAGGATCAAAAGTATTTGAACAATTGACTGACAAGCAGTTCTATGAACAGGTGTGGCCTGTTGAAGAAGCCCGTTGAGTTCTGGAACAAGATTCTTTGAGCAGATGAAAGTGAAACCAACATTAACTTGCACCAGAATGGTGGGAGGAGAAAAGGATGGAGAAGAAAAGAAACAGCTCTTGATCTGCAGCATACATCAAATATGATGGAGGCAGTGTTGAGCATGGGCATGTATGGGGGACGATTGAACTGGGTCAGTGGCATTTATTGATGATGTGACTGCTGATAGAAGAAGCAGGATGATTTCTGGTCTGTATAGGGCTATTTGGTTAGATTCAGCCAAATGCTGCAAAACTGATGGGAGGGAGCTTACAAGTGGAGATGGAAAATGACCAAGGACATACTGAGAGAGCAACTTAAGAGCTTCTCAAGGCAAAGAAATTGAAATTGCCGATATTCTACGATGGCCAAGTTAGTCACATGATCTCAGTCAAATTGAGCATGCTTCAGCTTCTCACTACTTCAGACAAACTTGTAGAATCTACAGTATCTACAGTGTAGACAGAAAGTCCCACAGACAAGCAGCAACTAAAGGAGGCTACAGTATAGGCCTGGCAAAGCATCTCATTGGCGAGAACTCACCATTTGGTGATGTCCATCTGCCAGACTTCAGTTCATCATTGACTGCAAAGGATTTTCTTCCAAGTAATTACAAGAATCCTAATATTTAAAATGTATGTATTTTTTTCCCAATTACTTCTGATTCTCTGGGAAAGGGGAACTGCATGTAAAAATGGCTGTAATTGTTTAACCATTAATGCAATATTTTTGTTAAACCTACTAAATTACAGCCGAAAATCCATACTTTAATTACATCTTGACTGCTTCACTCAAATTTGTTAAGGTGGTGTAAGGAGGTAAAACTACAAAAATGTAGTCACTGTCCAAATAGTTCTGAGTCTTACTGTATGTTATTTCTTAACCCAGTCACACCTAAGATCACTCCATAATTTATGAGGTCACTCATTTTTCTGATACTTTCCTCTGGACAAAGCCAACATTTTTGGCCTTCGTATTCTGTATTTATACTGAATCTCCTTTCATTTCTTGAGCCAATATATGTGTAAAACAATATCTAGCTGCCACTTTGCCTTGTCTTCATGTCTCCTGTCTACAGTCATACTGTACCTGCCAGAGCCCCGCTGTGCTGCTGGAGCTGACTGGTGAAGAAGCGTTCCCTCTGGGACACCTGCTCATCCCAGGCCTCCCGTATTCGCTGTTGCTCCCCAGGGTCCATGTTCAGGGTGTCTGGGTGGGCCTCGTCAATGTGGGCCCTTACTCCCTCCAGGCTGTGGGAGTACTGCAGCTCCCCACACACCATGCACACCAGCAGCTGGTTGAGTGGATCGTAGTCCATGAGGTAGCGGCTCCTCCACACGTTGTTTGACACAGGATCTTCCTCACTGTTATCATTCTCATAGTCAGCCAACAGAAGATCTGATTCATCTGCAAAGACAGTTGATGGAGAGACAGTTTGATGCCAACTCTTCTCTTCAAATGTGCTTTCTTTTAGATTAAAAATTGCATAGTTGATACTTCACCTTCTATTGGTTCTGTGTAATTTGAGTATGGAAAGGATCCTGCATCGATATCCACTGATGTGCTGTGAACCAGAGAGAGCCTTTACATTTATTATGATTTTACATTAAGCTGGAAGGAAAACAAAGTCTATGGGAGCAGCACAAATTACCCACCTCATTAACTGCTCAGACTCCTCAGAGGAGCTCACCCACTGTCCAGAATCCTGCAGGGATTAATCAGATAGAAAACATCAGAGTTTGAAAAATAATACAATTGTAATATACAAGAGTATGTTCACATCTTAACAAATGTCTCTGAATTCTGTTTTCCCTTCTTACTGTATATGATAGTGAGGTAAGTGTTATCTCATATCATTCACCTGAGGAATTCAGTGCATAACACAAGATCAAATGTTTCTTGTTTACACCCGCATAAGTATTATCAAGTCTGCTTCTACCACACCAGCCTCCAACACTAAAATACCAAGTGCTGCTGCAGGATGACTTAGGCCAGTGTATTGGATGGTGGAACTTGTGTCTCTGTGTGGTCATTTTTCAACTCTTTGTGCTCATTTTTCTTAGCTTTGTGGTTCTTTTCTATCTTTCATTGTCATCTGACGGATTTTCAAAAAAACTGACTAACAGTTATGTAACTCTAGATGTGTATAGATTATTTTTGCATTGCTTCAGACACAATCTGTTTTGGCAACACTATTACTTATCACTCTCTGACACGCCCTGTAAAACAATACCATGATATTTAATTTTAGTGGGTCACCAGTGGACAAAATAACCACTCTCACATTGCTATCTTCAGGCATTTAGCAGTGTATGAAAATGAGAGGTCCATCAGTACATATCATTTAATAAATGATCACAGAAACAGAAACCAAGAAAAGTTTGTTTTCTGTTGAGTGTTGTTCTTATCTCTGTCTCTCCGTCCCTCTTCCACTTTCTATTGCTGTGACTTTCCGACTCTGTATCAAAATTTATTTGTGTGTTTTAAGAATAAACAGAGGGACATTAGTGCTTGGATCAAAACTCAAATAATGTCTGAACAGACATGCAAACAGACTCTGTCATACAATCATATTCCAGTTTTCAGTAAGGTTACAACCTCAGAGGTGCTGTGTTATGTGTAATCTGCATTCTTCATTATTCAATATGACTCTACTAAGAAGACATAGTCTGTAAACAATAAAACATGTTTTGTTTTACATACCTGTGCAGCTCTTACATGTGTTTGTAGGCCCGGAGCAGGCAGGATGGGTCTCCAGTTGCTGGAGGATCTCCTTGGGATTATTCCCTTATCTCGAATTGCCTTCCTGGCTCTCTGCTCCTTCTTTTTAATTCTCCAGTACTCCCGTTTTCTTCTTAGAAAGTCCTCCTCAGGCTCCCCAGGGATGGGCTTTGGTGGAACCATAGTGCTGATAGGTGCCAGCTTAGAGGGAGACTGCATCAAATGTGTTGGGCTCTGAAGTTGGACACAAGGGGTTTCTATTGGACTGAGGGTGGCATTTGGAGTTTGACCTGGGGGTTCAATTGGTTGGAGGTTAATGCTGGACAGAGGGTTGTCCGGGGGCTTTAGCATAGGGAGACAGGGAGCCGAGTCTATATCTGTGCTTGTAAACATCCACTTTCGTGATCCTGGCATGGCTTGTTGCTGATTCTCTGGAGCTCCTCGATTGTTGGACTCAGTCTGTGAAGACCCTATGCTCATTTTGCTTCGCTCACTTGTAGATGAACAGGAGACACTGGTGACTGGCAATTTGACCTGAAGTGTGTCAGGTTCAGCATTACATGTTGTAGGGCTGACGACAAGGATTGTAGGGATACTGGTCACTGCAGTCAGGGAAGCACAGGATGGCTTCGGCTGAAGGGCTGGCTTTGCTGGAAGATTTACCCCCTTACCAGTGTTGACAACAGCGAGACCTGAAGCCTGAAAGACAGCAATACAGTAACCAGACAATTACCTATCTGAAACAGAAACATATGCCTTTTCCCCCTAGCTGTACTTAAGGTCCTTTATGTCAACCTCTGTTTTTCGCTTTTCAGGTGTCAAACGGCAGATAGAGGTCTGCTGTATATAGATAAAGGTTTTAGCTGGAAAGGGGAACTGACCATGCCTACGAGCCCTGAACTCTTTGTGCTCAAAACAAATAAGGAATCAAATTAATTACTGAATGTCAGATATGAATGCTGATATCTTCAGAATCATCTTAAGTGTATATTAAAACAGTATAGAAGAACAAAGGTCCGTCTCTAAATGACTTGTCTGGGGCTTTTTTTTAGTTGATAAAAACAATGACATCACTATAATCAGACTTCATTATCTATCAAGGGTTGAAAGGTGGTCATTTTGTTTAACTGGTGTTTTTTTTTAAGGGTCACCCTCCATCCTGGTAATTTGAAGGTTTTAGGGATATTTAGGTGTCTAAGTATCACAGGATGATTAACATTAACAAATAGGTTTTTTTGGAAACTAGTTTTTTTTTTATTCTATACGCAAAATCAGAAAATAAACAAACTGTTCTTTTCCAGGACAACAGCAATAAAGAGGCTGGCTAGCAAAAGATTTGATTTGTAATTTAAAGTTTCTTCTGAACTTTGCCCTCCTGTCCTGACTCCTCACACCTCTCTCAGATCCAGTGAAATCAATGAAAAACAACACTGTATCAAGCATTTTCAACATTAGCTCCTCGTTACATTATTTATAACACTGCAACACAATCTATCAGCATCTACATGTAGCTGATTATACAAAATGAAAATTATTCCCATGTGTTACATTACCTCAGTGTTTTTCTGGGACAGCTGACTGCTGCATCCTCCCTGTCTCTCTGTCTGCTGTGCCTTTATCCTGGCCCGTTGCTGCCTCTTCATCAGCTTCCAGTACTCCCTCTTTCTCTGCAGACTGGTCAAACCACTGTGCTCCATCACCCCACTGCGATATCTTTGTGGCGATGGCAAGATGCTGTTTTGGCTTTGTTCTTGTGCCTGACATTGTTGTTCACAGTGTTGTTGCTGTGGTTGTGGTTGATCCATGGGTAAGTGATGTAGCTTTGGTGGCTCTGGGGAACAGCAGTTTTGATGGCCTGCTTTTTTGGTGCGAAGCCTCTGAGTTCTCCGAGGAAAAGATTGGCCGACAGAGGATTCCATGGGGTTCGCTGTATATTTCAAAGGGGTTTGGGATGAGTGCTCACAAGTCGGATGTGAGACTACCTCACTAGGATTAGGAAGATGTGCAAGCGTCTCATTAATTTGTTGTGAGTCTGTCAAATGAGGACTTGGTGAACCTGCTTTTACTGAGGCATCAGTTTCAGGCTGCCAGCTCTTTATCTCTAGCATCAGGTCAGCAGCCATGGGAACCACTTCATCTTTTTCAAAAAAGAGTTGAGGTAAATTTGGCTTTATCTCTGGCTCTGAAGCCCCATCTGTTGACTCTATTTTAATGTCAGTTTTCTCATTTTTACACTCTGTCACTGTGCTAAGTGATTCCTCCAAGAGCTTTTTCATAGAAGCCACAGCTAGCAGAGTGGTAGCTTGACTGTCTGCATTAAGAGCTAGGTCAGGCTCAGGCTGAGGCGCTGGAGGTGGTGTTGGATAGGTTGGGGGTTTGATATCTGGACAGATGGCTTGTTCTGGTTGAGAATTTAGGTCAACTGCTGGCATAGACTCACTCTCTTGTTTTATCTCACTTGCATGTGGTGTAACTGGCACACGGTTGTTGGGTAGACGTTGTGCATTTCCTGTATGGTTAGTAAGCCTTTTACATAGCGGAACAATTGTAACTGCTGCTTGCTTCTGGGCCTTCCTCCTCTGTAAGGCTGCACTGGCCCTTGCATGTAGGACACCCTGCTTCAGTCGAGCGGCTCGAGCTGCTCTCTGCTCACGTTTCTTTATCCTCCAGTATTCCCTCTTCTTTGCCATCCTCTCCTCCTCTGTCAACTCTGGATCCACAGAGAGCACTGATGGTGCACTACTTGAGACTGCCATTTTCATGACACAGCCACCCAAGTTCGACCCTACCGTTGATCCTCCAGAAACGGTATTTTGAGGAGTCTGAGGATGAGTAAGAGTGAGCTGACCTACTGTTTGAATTGCTATGGAGTGGGAATTAGGAACACTTATGCTTTCAAGTTGAGTTCTTGGTCTGATTGACAGCAGTCTTGGGGTCTTGTTGGCAGACTGTCCAGGAAGAGGTAAAGAAACTTTCACCTGAGCTGGGAGGAGTGAAGGAGGGGGCTGTTTTAAACGAATGGGTGCAATACTTCTCCCTTTAGTATCAGGTTGATCCTGAGGTTCTGTGATGGAGGTATTACTTGTAACTTCTTCACTTTTGTGTGCTGCTGTGTTGTGATCTGTAGGAACCTGGGGAATGTTTATAGTCACTGTCCCGTCCTCTTTGATGAACCCTCCAATGGTCTCAGAAGCGTGGATAAGGGTGCTGTCTGCTGATTGGGTGAGTGCTCTGGCTCTCCTCATTTCCTCTAGGATTTTTTGATAACGTTTCACTCGTCGCATCAGAGAGTCCTTCTCTTTCAAGCGAGCCTTCACCTCCATTGACAGCTTAGCGCGTTGTTCACGCTTTTTGATTCGCCAGTACTCCCGTCTTTTGGCTATTGTTTGCTCGGGTGTGTCATTGGGGTCAATTTTAGGGATATTTCTTGTACCAAAAACTCTTACACTTCTTTGATTCATGAAAATTTTCTGAGCTTCGCTGAACCTCTGTCGAGGTGTTTTACATCGTATAATCCCTCTGAAAACACTGGAGAGATTTACATTACTTGTAAGCTTTCTTTGTGACTCTCCTGGTTTTTTCACAGAAATAGCATCAGATGTGATGGCTGCCTGAGTTGCCGTGTTCTTATATGGATTTTGAACTTTGATCAGATCCGCCTGCAAGTTAACTGCAGTTGAACTTCCTGTCTCATTTTGCAGTTTATCGTTTTCCTTTTTGGAAGGTGTAAATGAAGTTTTGACTGGAGTAGGACATTGTTTCTGGCCTACTCTCAAGAATGACTGAGATGGAAGTTGTTGGAGGATCGTGCCACCCACGAGCCCTGGTTTTTGTGCTACCTGCCTTGGTAACATTCTCTCCGTGCCCTGCATCCTCTCTCTGGCTTTAGCTATTCGAGCTGCCACCTTTGCTCTTTGCTCTCGCTTTTTAATCCGCCAGTGCTCTCTGCGCTTGGCTGCTCTCTCCTCTTCTGACTCCAGGGAAAGTTGTGAGTTGCTAACACCTTTAGCCCTCTGTGAGGTTTCACTTTGAGGTGTTGCGTTCATTGATTTACCTTCTAGTTTAATAGAAGCAGGGACACATGGCGAAGAAACAAGAATCATACCTGTGGTCACATTGTTGGGTAAGTGTTTGGGCTGAATGCGTAATGCAACTTGTGCCTTCTGTTGCGTTTCGGGGACTGATGCTCCCTGCATAGACACACGTGGCTGAGGTGTTGTTTTAGTGGAGCTGCCATTGGTAATTCTAGTCACTCTGACTAGAGGCACTGAGGAACTGATGTTCAGCTGGGTTCCACTGGATGTGGGTGAGGTAACGGCTCTGCTCACAGCACTGCTTGCTGTTATGCATTTCACGATGGCTGTGTCGACCCCTGCAGCTTTGGCTGAGATGGAACATGATGCTGGCAACTGAGGTGAGACCTTGTTGAGTTTCACTGTCTGGAGCCACCTCTCTTTTTGGCTTTCAGTGGCTTTAACTGAACAGTCCCCCTCTGTGCTTCCACTCTGCGATGGAGAAGAAATGTTGGCTGTTCTGTATGACTCATCATTAATCTGCAACGGAGAGGAAAATGCAGCAAAGGGGCCTGACAAACTGGAATTTACTACTGCAGGGGCTTTCAGATGATGGAGCTTTTTCTCCTTAATGTTTTGTGTTGGCTTTTCTCTGCGCTCTGACAGACGAGCTCTCTGTTCTCGTTTCTTAGTTCTCCAGTATTCTCTCTTTTGAGCAAGGGTGGCATCATCATATTCTGCGGCTGGCCGATAGCGGTGAGACGTTGAACCACCTTTGCATTTTGCAGTTGGCATGCTAGCTTGGACAGCCCATCAGTTCTCATCCAGCAGTACTAGTTGGCTCTTCCCTTGTCACGGTGATTCAGTTCATCTTATCTGTCCAGGATCCTCACTGCCATTAACTCACATGGTGTCCCCCTGTATGATGCTGTGATGTGTTTCTGCTCCACTGGGCAGCAGTCAAATCTCTCAAACATCACATTAGCGATGCAGGTGTCCTGAAAAACAAAAAAACAACTCTTAGTTGGATATCAACTTTGTCACAAACTCAGTATCATGTGCAAACAGTTGATGGTCTAAAGTGACATTTATGAATTTGGTTGTGACAAGATCATTAAATACCATTTGAAAATGGAGCTCCCGGTCCTACCATAACAATTAATACAGTTTCAACTGTACACTCAGTAGTATATTTATTAATACAATCTAATGCAACCAAATCAAATAGTCCTTAGGATACATAAATCCAGTCTTTAGACAGATGCTCAGTTTTTGTTCACATATTCAGATTTGTTTATTTAAGTATGTTTTTTAGTGACACTAGTTAACAGCTGAGTTGTAATGGACAACATACACTGGTGACAGGTGTCTCTAATGTTTGCTGCACACCACTGACAGTTAAGGGGCAACAAACAATTATGTCCTTATCACTGATTGTTGAGCTAATGATTGTCACAGTTGATACTTTTACTAATTCATAAAGTTGGCTCTATTACAAACATGAGAGGGGAAGAATAAAATAGAAACACTTCACAATATCATGTAGTTCAGTAAAAGACCAACTACAACCTCCATGATAAATCTGTAGTTGAATTACCACCTTAACAAAAGAGAACTTTATAAGCTTTGTAAAGTTTTTGGCTGAATATGTGGCAAAGCACGGGTACTGGATTGCAGATACTCACAGTGAGCACTTCCTGCTCAAATTTAACTTCAGCCTCTGAAGTGTGTAAAAAATTAAAACCCACACATCATATGTCATTTACATAATAAAGAAAAAACAGGTTTTCTAACATCTCCCATTTAAAACGTAGACAACTTATACAAAGAAAATTTGAGAGAACTATCCCATTGAAAATACTACAGACATTATAAAAAGCATATGGGTTTAACACCTGAAATAGCTTATTTTCAAAGGAGATGACTTCTGATTATTTTGAAATTGATTGATTCAAAATTTAAGATATAACACAGGGTATAAAAAGACATGATTTTATAATTGTATGTCACCTTTCTTTGAAATATCGTTCCTTCCAGGTACATGAGGTTTAAGATGTTTCAGTTGTAAAAATATCAGTCTCATCTGAGCTTTTCTAACTTTTTCTTTCTTCAAAATACTAAAAAGTATATATAAAATTTGCACTCTCTCAAGTTTAAATGCGGATAAAAAGACAATGCGTACCGGTATGTAACGTTAGCCTCTAAAACGCCCATCTACCCCATCAAAACACCTATACAAAGTGCATCTTCCACCTGAGACAGAGTGCACAGTATAATTGGCCAAATATTTAAATATCGTTTTTTTTTTCAAAAAAGGATATTAATTCCACTGCATCTTTGGTAATATAAACACGTCGTGTATGTACGAAGGTGTAAGCTACAAACCAGGAAGGAAGCAGAGTGACACTGTCCCTTTAAACCTGTCCCTTTCTATCACAAATTATATCTGTAGAGAGCCATTTTTATTCTTTATTCTGTGTATTTTTGATTGGAAACGCAGCGAAGCGACCCAACAGATGTAAAATTAACAGTACATACAGCAGTGCCGTAAAATAAATCTACATTTGAGCATAAATCGAGCTTAATGCGCTGTCTCTCTCAGCGGCACAATGGACAGGATCTTCCTCTTCTTGTCCACACGGACGAGCGCCTGTCTGAGTCTGCTGCCTGTCTAAAAGAAGCGTGAAAAGGCGCACATTACTGTTGTAAAGCAGGACGCTTTGAAACATGGTGAAGAAAAACATGCAAACCCGTTACCTTTTAGTTACACCTAACTTTCCGGGACAGTTTAAGTGAACGTTTTTGGACAGATATTTTGCCAGGACACTGCAGCTACTTTCCGCCAGCCAGCCGTGCTCTGAGGCTGCCTTGACAACGCTGAAAAGTACCAGGATGTGGGACCTGGATGCTTACTCTGTGTATGTGTTTGTGTGTGTGTTCACTGTATGGCGTGGACACTGAGACAGCAGCAGAACGCCCCCTCCTTTCCTCCCCAAATTCTCACCCACTGGAAGAATGCATGGCAAATTATTTCACAAAAATGTGTTTACAACGTTATAATCATGAGTAACAACAACAGTATCTTACTGACTGTCAGGCCTAACAGTGGTCAGTTTGTTGTTAATGATAACCTGGATTTTGTGCAGAAGACAAAATTAAATACCTAACCAATGAAAAGAAATTTCGGTATCAATATACAAAGGTTCTGTGGAGCTTGCAATGTATAGTCTTTTCCAACTTGGAACAGCTGGACAAAGGTTCATTGATTAATTGGATTTTTTGGCAGATGACCTCAATAGATGCAGGGATTTGTACAGAACCAGCAGGGGTAGGGCCACAGTGCTACTTGTGCTTTGAATATTATGCAAAATCGTGAAATGTAGGCTACAATTAATAGGCATGAAAAATAGCAGATGTAGTAGGCTAGTGGATAAAAGCATTCATTTTAAATTTGCAATTAAGAGCTGAAGTGATTATCCGTTTGAATGACCCATATCAACACAAGAAGGCCTGCTGTCAATATAAAATAATAGAATATGCAGTCAAAATCTTAATGATGCTAGATAAGAGAATTGTTATTAGAGCCTGAATGCATATGTTTAAACAGTCGCTTGACAGAATACTGATTACCAACAATTTTAGTATTTTTATTCCCATTTACCATGGAACATGGTATTTTACACATACAGACAATATGGTCATAAAAACAAATAAAAATAAAAACAGACAGGAAATCAAGAGGTTACAGGGGACAGCATGTGAGGACAAGGAAAAAAATAAATAAATGCATATGAACAAAGTGATACTCTCAGGTTTAAACACACTTCAGGTTTGGCATGATGAGTTTGGTTTTACAATTGCTTTTTTGTTCGTACATTGTGCAAATTACACATATACATTCTTTATCATTTCTTTACCTGCTTTCCTTTTCTATTTTTTCTTACTTGGTTACATACAATTACATTTATATTTGTGCTGCAGGATTAGTTAGGCTGAATGTACTGTAGTATTATTGAATAGATTTTGTTAAATATATTTTTTTTAAATCCAAAAAATTGTGAGATTTATATTTTTTTCTTCCACAATTGGGTAATTTAGTGATGGAAAATATTTAAATAATTCATTAAGCATGTAAGTAACTGTTAATGTAAAAATGACAAAGGTTTTCAACTGTTTCAGCTTCGTGCAAGAGCATATTTGCTAAATTTTCCTGTCTATCTTCTTTTTTTGTAAAAGCAAAGTGAACATTCTACTAGTTTTGCCTATTGGTCAGTCTTGACTAAACAATTAGCTTAAATGAGGAATCAAGCAAATAAAGAGGCAGATTAATTAATATGAAGATACATGTATGTTGCAACTGAATGTCGCAGCAGGTTTTATCCGATAACCGTCATTAAAATTACAGTATATGGGATCCCCATATTATTATTACAAACTCATGGGGGCCTGATTTGCAATGGATCCGCCTCGTGTTTTAACCGCTGGTGTGCCAAACCGCGCCTCTATCATCGCATGATTTTGTGAGAACAACAGCAGTATTAGAGGCTTATCAGTATTAGCGCCTGCTGCTCCGTTTGCCCCCCGCCCCCCGGGGTGGGTATGCATTGTCGACGCTGCTACTGTCTCTTTAAATTTACCCAGGAGCCCCTTAAGGAGCCCCAGGGGCCCCTAGTCCGGCTCCCCACCCTGAAGACAAGCAAGAGCCTTAAAATACATTACTGGAGGCCTGCGCTGAGGCGCTTCTACACAGAGCAGGACGGAGGAGCGGGCTGTATTCGCCGGCGGAATACATGATTGTGTGATTATATGAAAAGTTAACTTGGCTCCCGTGCGGGGCGCGTGGGGGGACATCGTAGAGCACGGGCTCCTCTGCGATGGGCTCGTTATAGAGCGCCTGCCAGATGCGTGTCGAACGGTGTCGAGCGGTGTGGACATGTTACTGTTGTAACATGTTGTTGTTTGAGTGACATGTCCCGCTTTAACGCTACGATACAGTAAAGGAAGGAGGGACACAGCCACTATTAAAACAGCAGCCAGGCCAGTGATGGAAGAGAAAGAAACGGGGGAGAGCGAGCCTGTGGACCTCCGGTGTGCCGAGCAGGCTGAGCTGCTCTCATTAATAATAAGCGGGGAGGAGGAAGCGACGCAAGAGGAGAGTGACTTGGGAGGTAAAGAAAAAACTAGTGTTGTTATACTTGGTGTTTCCCACCGCTATGTGGGTCTGCGTGGCTGTCAGAGCCACGGCCATTGTCAGGCAGCCAGTTAATCCGTGTCAGGGACAATGCCATGGAGCAGCATGGCCCCTCCGTCTCTGTGGCTCCTATAAACAAAGGCTCAACAGCACGCAGGCAGGCGGACTGAGACACGCAGCTGCCACCTAGTGGACAGCGGCAGCACAGGCCGACTCATACCTATGAATAAACAATAATAATATGGGTTATTGGGATAAATGACCTAAATTAGGTAAAGCTTACAGCGGAAATAAATTCACATTACACGTAAAACATGTACTGTGCAGTGCATAAACAAGTATGTTAAACAAGTTTTAAAAAAAGAGTGATAATACTAAAAAATAAGGAAATGCATGAATTTAAGCTGGCAGCATCATTAGCCAAACAATCACAGCTTCAAAGATAATATTTTGAGAATAAATCTTTTTGTATACATGTATTTTTTCTTCTTGTTTATATTTATAACATATTACTTGCTTAATTTTTATGCCACTTTCTCTGATGTATCCCAGTGATAGTAATTTATATCAACAGAGACTCCTGTGCATTCATTAAAGCATAGACAAACAAATTTAACCATTCATCAAGCAGTAGTTTCACATAGAGGAATCAGCACAATTTGATCAGCACTAATATATTACAGCATGAAAAATGCACATCATGAGGCCTATAGAAATATAATAATATATATATATTATCCATGTACATGTATACATATGTGTATATATGCACTGTGAGGTATTTAACAATGTACAGTACTCTGTCAAACCCCTAAAATACAACAAGCCTGCTTGTGTGATGTCCACTTAGAGCCTCATATCACCTTACAACTCAGATTTTGATTCCAATCAGAACTACATAGAAAGGTTAAAAGATTTTTAGATTAAAAACAGAGTTCTGCTATTGCATTTGAGCGCAATGAGCCAAATTCCTGGAATTGTCAGAAAAGAAAAAATTGGTTGTCCCTGGTAGGATACTTATGTATATTTGAAAACAGACAGCACACACGGGTTTATTGGTTTCTGCTTTTGCTTTGGTCAGATGAGGACGGTCTTGCAAACGGCCATGGGGGTGAGGAATCAGAGGCTGGCATGGTCACACCTGTTAGATCTCCAGGCACCAGCTACTGGAGCATCACAGAAGGCCCAGATCACCCACTGCTCCTTTCTCCAGCCCCAGGGCCCTCTGGACGTAAACCCAGGGTCCAGAGGGCCTCACGTCCAGGCCTGAGCCGGATCCCTGGCCGCGACCACCGCCGCTACTACCATGAGTATTGGCGCAGCGAATACCTGATGGACTTTGATCCTCAGCGGCACGGGATGATATGCATGGTGTGTGGCAGTTCATTGGCCACCCTGAAGCTCAGCACCATCAAGAGGCACATCCGGCAGAAGCACCCTGACTCGTTGCTGTGGAGCGCTGCTGACAAGGAGGTCATTCGCTCGGGGTGGGAGAGCCACCTGAGTCTTGGAGGGGTTCAGAGGTCGTACAGCTCTGCTACTGTACCTTCACCTCAGGAGGAAGAGGAGCAGCTAGACTCAGATCAACATGCTGCTGGTGGGTAGGAATCTATGAGAAGTTTTCCAAATCCCACACTTGGTGGCAGTGTGAGTTAACATCTTGGCATGGTGGTGCGTGAGAAAGAGAGGATGATGTAATGAGTTAGGGTTGATGTGCTGGGGAATGGAGAGGGAAGGACTGTGCCTGGTCATGACTGCTCTGAGATTAAAATTTATGTTGTATGTTTAAAATGACAGAAAAAAAGTAACAGCATAGAATCACGTTTACACTTTTAACTGTAAATATACTTAATACTCAAGTTTTGATCCCCCTTTTTCAAATTGTAATATTTTTATTTTTCACATGAAAGGCAAACAAAACTGATACCATAGATTTCAATTACTGAAAAGGGCAAATATAGGTTGTTATTATTATCATGCATTCATGTACTTTTGGGAAAATCTAAGGTCTGGGAAATTTTCAACTCAGCTGTAAAACAGCAATGCTTTGACAGGCCCTTTTGTTTGAATTTAAAATACAGAAGACAAATGTAAATCAAAAGAAATTAATAAAGGAAACAGTACCGATTAACTCAAAGTAGAGTTCACCAACAAAAGTAAGACTATGGCTCTGATAAAGTCTGTGTACACTGTGTACTTTATGCTCAGCTGGGCTAAGGGGCTGGCAGAATCAACAACCAGAAGCTAAAGGCTCTCTTTAAAGGTTTTGAACATCATTAATGCCAAGAAGCAAAGCTTTTACGAGTCTGTACCCATTTTGTTTTTATCACGTTCCTGCTGATGCTTTCATGCTATTTTACTGATTGTGAGTAGGTGGCTGAGAAGAGCCAAAAAACATAGCAATGTGCTTGCAAAGGCTGGGAAGAAGAAGGCTAGCAAACATAGAATGTACAATTTTTCTTAAATTAGCTTCTTGGATGTTTTGTTTTTTAGGTACCAGCACATAGGGGTGGTTGTAGTGTCTTCTCTGTCCAGTGACAGGTTTTAATTTTCCAACACTCAGACAGTTAGAGTAAAAAAAACTTATGGTTATGTTCTCCAAAAATCCACAAGCCTGCACTTGTCATCACAGTACTAAATCCTTCATGAGGGAAGTAGGAGAGTAAAAAAACAGGTTGCCCAAATTGCACTGTGGTAAGCAGTGTTAGCAGAAACACGGTTGTGGGCTGGATTTCTAAAATCAAAGGATGTGAAAGCAAAGTTGCCTCTTAGCAGGGTTGCTGCTGTCTCCGTGTTTTGCACCCTGTCTGTGGACTTGCATTCAGTCTATATTCAGGCTCTTTGCTTCCCCTCCACCACTTCTTTCATTATCATTAAATGAGGCACTAATTTTACAATTGGTGTCAGTGTGAATACATCCAAAACAGTGAAGACGCAGACAAAGGATTTTTCTATTGGGATTAATAAAAATCACACATGCTTGATTTTCCTTCTTTATTTCTTTTTACTGTTAATAGTCCTCCAACTGCTTCTCCTAAAGTGTATTGCCATGCATACAAGAATAATTCAACATTAAATAAATTACCAGTATATAAATAAACAATATAGAGATCATTAAAAATGAGCAATAAATAAAAAAAAATAAGGAAAATCATATAATGCTTTGGGAACTCAGTTGTATGAATGCTCTTATTTTGTCAGGGCTCTTAAAGAATTTCATTGTAACTTTTGCTGAGGAGCGCCCATTGTTGCTACAAGTAGAAGATGCAGGATAGTGAAAAATGAATGCAGCAAAGTATAATCAAGGTATTTAAGGCTAAAGCAGCAAAATAACACCAGTGGAGTGAAATAAGCGCTCCATTTAACTGCATATGAGCTCAACTATGTATTTTTAAGTGTAGGCCACCTCTTCTTTGATAGCTTACATATTGTATATATACTATATGTATATATATATATGGGTACTTGAAATGTACCCATGAAATTAGAATAGAATGATTTATAATAAAAAACAAAAAGTTATTATGACATTTAAATTGATTAATTATCATGCCTTAAGGTTGCTACCTGCCACTGCGCCCACAGTGTGAGGACCACTCACCCTCTGTCTTGTATAACATACAAGCACATAAAAGACTTTACTTAACAGCCACCACGTACAGATTCTGGCTCAATGAGTTTGTTTTGTTTTTTTATGTTGTCCAAATACAGCAGAACCTCCATACCCTGTGACACCCCAGGAGCAGCAACAACAGCCACCCAGTCTGTCCACTCTCTCTAAAGAGGAGGAATCCCCTCAGCCCAAAGAAGAGGAGCAGGACCTCCCTGGGCCTTCTGCCCAAACCTTAGAACGCTACCTGAATGACTCGTTGCATGCCTGGTTCCGCCAGGAGTTTCTGATGGAGTATGAGGCGGATGCTGGCCGGCTGCTGTGCATGGTGTGTGGAGGAGAACTGCCTTCGCTTCACCTGGACCACATCAAGAGCCATGTGCTGGACACCCACCCCAACTCCTTGGTTTACAGCTCAGAGGAGAAGCACTGCATCCTGCAGGCCTGGGCTCAGGCTCATGGTGAGAACAGACAGGCAAAACACTGTATACACTCAAAAGCAAAACACATTACTGGTATTAAATGTGCCATTTGTAACATTTATATGTAACAGTATCACTATTCAGTTTATCTCTCATGACTTTGTGACTTAAAAATGTGGTCAAATCCACCTAAATTATTTGAATCAATCTTAACTGATGAGTCACTATGTAAAGTTTTTTTAGTCAGCATTCATTATGCGGCCATACACTCTACCTCCACAGCACGGTTTAAACCAGTCATCAATCTCACACATAGGGCTCTATTTTCGTAGACCAGGCGCAGGCGGGGCGCACCTGCCCTGCGCCGCGCGTACGCCGTGCCAACGGGGTGTGTCCAGCGCATTTTGCAATTTTCCTGAACGGCGCAGTCCAGCGCAGCGCGGCGCACCCACGCCT
>JAPZDV010000016.1:802060-839046 GCA_029814665.1 Acanthurus lineatus
CGACTCCTCCCCCTGGTGCGCCGCCACGTCCATCGCGGCGCAGCCCGGCCTACCAAATCACCAAATTGGCGGCGCACGGTGGTGCGCTGGACGAAATTACCACTGCGCGGGGTTCGCCGCGCTCCACCAGCCTGCGCCACCTTGTGCTGCGCCACGAAATTAGAGCCCATACTGTAATCAGAAGTCATTTGACCCCTGTATAGGTTTGCACTGTAATTGGTGCTAAAATATTACATAAAGCCCCTTAAAGGAAAACGGGAGATGGATTTTCGGTCTTAATCGACCAAATAGCTCCTTTCACTAATCCTGTATGGAAACAAGTGAGCGATGCACAGTCTCAGCCAAAGGAATATGTCACAATGCAGACTTGTTGAGCCATGATTTTACATTAGGAATGCCACCAAGATGAGGCTTTATGATTTAAGTGGTGCTTACTCTATATATCATGTTGCTTTTTTAACCACAGTAACGTAATGATACAAAAAGTGTGAACAAGAACATTTATTTAATTTCCAAGTTTGTTTTTGCTCTTGCTCAACTCCTGTATATTTTTGCAGTATTCTGTGGCCATTTGCCCACACTGGCTATAAAAGAAGCCTTCAATTAAATCAAAGAACATACTTCAAAAGGTCACTACATTATCAGTCAGTGTGAGATTTACTTACATATGAAACTCACATAATTCCTTCACACCATAGTGTTACCATTTTGATCTTGTTGGCAGGCCTGGTCTTGTTTTACTAAAATATGTTTTACACTGGTGGTATTTTACAGCTAATAGAAAACTGATAAGAAAATTGATAGTAGTTTTAATATTTATCATAGATAATATTGAATAAATATAAATAACTTTGATTTTGCAAAAAACTAAAGTGATTGGGCCAACATAAAATATGTACAAAAAATTAGTTAGACGAACTCAGTTACATTGTTTTGCACAGATAAACCTTTTTTGAGTTGGGGCTACATTTTTTTATTGGATGGAAATCCTACCCACAATTCAATTGAGTTCATCCAATGAGTTATTTTTTTGACGGTAGTGTATTCCTCATTGTATGATATTTTGAGAGCTACATGCTGTTTGTAAGTATAATTTTCGTATCTGCAGCATAAAGTTTAAAGTTTCAGAACTCCACAATTTGCAGCTGTCACATTAGAAACTGGAGGCATGGAGAGTGTGATTAATTTATGAATTTGCACAATTAGTAATTTACTATAAGCATTCCTTTCATTACTTATTTGTAATGAGGAAGTTTTGTAGATTGTCTCAGGCAGAAGTAGACTGTCCACTCAGCGTGCTTCATCAGCATCTGACAGTATCATTGATGATGGTTGTTCATTTTTATCATTCATCAGTCCCCAAGAATACTCAGTGACTTTACCAGAATTTAAAAGGACCTGTAATTGATATTGATATTATTAATATTGAATAAGTAATCTGTACAGGTATTCTAATTTTTTACGTGTGTTCTATGATTCTCTGCCCCATTGCAGAAGAGCCAGAAAACTCAATCAAACAAGAGCCCAACACCAAAGAAGGCAGGGTGGACCTCTTTGCTCAGGATGTGGAGGCCATCCAGCTCAACACAGACTTATACCCAGAAGGTGATGGCACTTTAACTCAGGACACTTGTCTTATCGGTGAAGATGGAGGTGTTGGAGCTCCACAGCAGGGACCTCAGCCCCTCCGTCAGCCCAGGAAGAGGCGGCTTCGTGGGGGTGACCCATGGCGGCTCCGCCTTGACTACCTGGTGGCCTATGGGCCTCAGGGTCGGGGCACATTCTGCATGGTGTGTTCTCAGGTTCTACACGAATCCAAGGTCAGCAGCTTCCGCCGCCACATCCAGGAATGTCACCCCGAGACCACAACCCTGAGCCGACAAGAAAGAGAAGCCATGGCTGCTGCCTGGACCAAAGATTATTCTAGTGAAGGCACACAAATTCAAGATGGTGAGATGCTTTTTGCCACTTGCACTTGTTATATTAACACTTAAAATTCTGAAAAAGTGGCATTTAAAAGTTGCAGATCTGCAGCTGCAGCCTTTTTTAAAAACATGCTAGAGATAGAATCTAATTCCTTGTACAGTTTGGCCCTGATTTCTGATCAACAACTGTTTTAAATTGCTGTAAATGCAAACAGTTAATGCATTTCCTCAAGATTAATTTATTTTTTTTGATATATTCAGTGTGAATACGAATGAATGAAAATAAAAACATCAATTTTCACAGTACTATTTCCATCAGTACAACACAGTCATGTCATACTCACCGCCTGCTGCTCTCACTTTGTCTTTAAGCCAGAATAATTTCCATTCTTCATTCTTTCCAATAGTTTCTGCTTCAGCTTGTGTTCAGCTGGTGTTAAGCTAGTTTTAATTAAACCCAACACCTCTTGTTTGGTTTCATATTAAAAGCGTTTGAATTCCATTGTTTTTAGCAGACTTTTTGTCTTATAACTACAGGAAGTATCAAACTCAATAGAGAGCATGTGGTCATCAAAAAATGTAAATAAAAAATAAGTGTGTTTCTAGTTGTATTGTTCAAGTATTTACTTTTTTTTAAGAATTAGACAATTAAATGGATGGGAGAGAACTGATAAAAACTGAGACGCAGAGGAGAGTGGTGGGTATGACATGATTGTTGGAATTAGAGCTGTGAAAATGTACAAGAAGCTTTGTTCATGGTGTGAGGTATTGTAGATGACCACTGTAATTCCACCCTTTTTTGTTTTTTGCTCAGGTCATGCACACCACACCAGCTATTTATATATGTGCAATATTAGTTTAGCCATTTATTTAAAAAAATCTGAACAATTCTCCTTTTAGCTGTTGTACATATCTAGGATTATAATTTGATTTGAGCAGATAGAATGAATCAAAATGTGGATAAAATATTGTTTTTATTTAAGTCTCTTTTGGCACTTTAGCCTGATTTTCTTAGATATAAAGCCTCATATATTGCAAGATACAAAAATTACATTGCATCTTGTGATGTAAGGCAGCTTTTTAGTAAATGAGCAAATGAAATTGACTAGAAAGTAAAAGTAAGGTTATTTTATTTCATTAAACCACAGTGGGTTCCCTCCTCTAATTTTTTAAGCAGATATCAACCAGAGCAGAGCTGATGTCCTAAACACCACAGGACAGATGAATGAAGATGCCTCCCCTGATGTCAAACCATCCAGCAAAGTGATGAAGAAGGATGAGGGTGTAAGCGGAGGTAAAGGCAAAGCGAGGGACAACAACACTGCAGCCACGCCCTCTCGTCATGGCCATTACCCCGGTAAGGACCAGAGGAGGAATTACCAGGTGCGCTGGCGAATGGAGTACCTGATGGATTATGACTGCCGCAGACACGGGCTCATCTGCATGGTATGTGGAGCCACTCTGGCTACGTTGAAGGTCAGCACCATCAAGAGGCACATCCAGCAGGTACATCCCAACTCTTTGGACTACAGCCCAGAGGAGAAGCAAGAGGCCCTGCTGAGCTACAATCAGACCGCCCTGCACTTCATCCACTCTGATGACTGCTTCTCCTCCCAGGACCATGGACACACTGAGCTGGCTCCCACCCCAGCACACTTTGGCACTTAGGGCTTCTGTCTGTTGCTCCTCACATGGCCCCTGTTCAAAAACAGCCCTCAACCTTCTGTCTTTAAGGGAAATTCAACTATTTGTCAAATAGGGTCTTATTCTATTAATCCCTGACCTTTGCCCCTCTGACTTTGTTCTTGCCAGAGCCCAGTGGCCAGTTTCACAAACCTCTACAGGGCAGGTGCTGAGTAATATACCAGTATGACCAGTAGTCGTAATGGATAAAAACAAGAACAAGACCCAGGTTTACAAATATAAGAATTTCCCCTTTAAATCTAGACCTGAGATTACTGCTGTGGCATAAGTGGCTGGTAGTGAACTGCCACAAAGGAAATGTCACAAGCTAAAAATGTCATGGCCTAAAAAAACAAAAGTCCAGCTGTTCATTTGAAACTAAAGCCTTCTCTGAACAGGATCTGAGTAACTGAGGACCTCTTAAGATTTAGCATAGTATCCTTACGCATGCATATTTGCATTCATGCACAAAATGGGTGATTGCTCAGATTTACTTCAGTTTAGGTTTTTTATTAAAACTAGATCAAATCAGCAGTGTGAGGGTTAAATTTGGGAGCTGGCTAGTGTTAGCATGTATGTGGCTAGCTAGAATGGGACAAGTGAACTCACCAGGTGCAGTGGCTTTTTTGCATCAGTTGGTGATCAGTCAGTGAATAGTCAATTGCTTGCTAAGACCTCATAAAATTTGCATGATACTTTCATATGGAGTTTAACTGTGTAAAACCTTATCATTTAAAGCCATCAACTGCTAACAGTAATGACATTGTTGATGTGTGAGAGAGAGCCATAGAGTTAAAACAGAAGAAAAAGTCATTTAACACATTAATATAGACCCCTATTTGTACTCTTGGTAAAAATGTAATTGTCTAGTTAACAAGCTTGCTTACTGGTTAATAACAAGCCAGCTAGCTTGTATGCTATTAAGGCAGGCAAGCATGTTCCCAGCTACCCAATATTTTGCGTGTTAGCCCAACAAAATCACAAAAAAGCAAAAAGTCATCACTACAACACTGAACTTGTCGCACAGCCTGTTTCACAAAGACACAGAAATCAAAATTTACCTTCAGACCTTCTGGTCTGACTATCCGCTAATACTAAAATGAGGCTTATGATGTTAAAACTCCTGCACAAGTGACTGGACATGAGTTTTTTTTTTCTACTTTTAAACGGCAGATTTATGGTCATGGTATGTGCTCTGTTTCATATACCGTGACTGTCAGGTCCAGGAGGGGGGCCAGGGCTTGTTTTTGGTCAGGGCCAGAGTCTTATGCTCTCAGGAAGTTAGAAAGAGTCCTCGGCAAGGCTGAGGTGAGTTAGTTTTATGATCATGTGTCTGAAGACAACACAGCACTTTGTCCCCAAAAATGTACTAAACCCCAGCTCTCCTTACAGCCAATTGAATGAGACTGTATTTGATGTTTTTGCTGAAGACAATGAATGCCAGCGTGCAGTCAGTGAGTTTCTCTAGTCTATTTAATTCATTGTTTACAGTGGAGGAGAAGGACACCCTCCTCTCTCTCATCCATTACAATGACGTGTTATTTCTCTGTCAGTCTGCATTGTTGCTACACCGGCCTGCATCCTTTTCATCATCTACTACTCATTTTAGTTAAAACTGCACAAAAAGAGAAAATGTAAATATATGAAAAAATAGAATTATTTTTTCCTTTATACAAGCACTTTTATGCACCCTGGTTTCTACAAAACATGTTTGTAATTATGTCCAGTTTTTCTACTTTATTGAAAATTTCAACAATGTTGTTGTTTAACAGCTGGAGAATGGTCTGTTGGACTTCAAAAAAAAGTTTGCTCCAGCTTTGGTACTGTTTCATTTTTCCATTTACTGTACAAAGTGTATGCAACAAAAAAGTTGAAGAGTGATTTACAGCTGTCTAAAAAAGAAAATTAGGCCATATAATGTCACTTGGAAAATGTAACTCAGGGATTCTGTATTCATCAACAACCATTTCATCAGTGATCTTAAGGAACACATAGGCCAGAGATACTCAACTTGCTTTACACAGGGGCTAATTTACAAAGTGAAAAGAGGCAGAGCTGAGTTAATGACAAACATCAATAATGTATATCAGATTAGATTAAGAAACATTAAAAGGCCTGCAACTCATCTTTCTTTAAGAGTCCTCATTTTCAAATGAAAGGACTCATTAATGTATTAGCTAAATGAACTTGGTATAAGGAGTGACACCCGACCTATGTGACAGATAAATGTGATGTTCCCTGCTTTTACCAGCTGCAGCTGTGTTTTAGATGTAAATGGTTTGGTTGCATTTGAAGAGCTGATTCACCATTGAACACAGCTAAAATCTCTTCTATCATGCAATCACTCTAAGGTGAGGATGATTCATAAACATAATTGCCCTTATCTGGTACATGAATAGCATATAAAAGCCCATTTAGTGTTAAAAACACTATTAAGGGATAAGAATTATTCCCCTTTTTGCAAAACATGTTCTCCTCTGTAGCTTATATTTTTCCTTTTCCGCAAAGCTCACTGTCTTACTGTCCTGCACTCTGCACAGCCTTTAAGGCCACCATGCAAAGATCAGCTTGTTACCAACAGTCTAATTTATCCCATCACACAAAACTGGATTAACTGTCCCTCTGTGCTGCCCTCACTTACTACCATAAACAAATTTAAAGTTCCCAGTGTGAATCAATTTATTTTCTTTATGAATCAGAAAATGGCCACCTGGCAACCTATCATGGACAGGTTGTAAGTTGAGTATCTCTGACAAAGGCTGTTGATATTTGAAGATACTGGCTAAATGTGTTAGCCATGGTTTTAGAAATGGTGCTATTAATACAGCGGAGTATTAGGGCCAGTGTCAAAACCAAAAAAAAAAAACTTATATGATTAAAAAAAGAAAAATTGGGAACACAGTTTATAATGTTTGAGAAAAAACATAATAATAATAAAAAAAGAATTTAAAAAAAGCTGTTATTTGGAAAACATAATAGTATTTTAAGACAAAAACTATACCAGTATAAAGCTTGAATAATAAGGACAAAGTCACAATATAATGGAAAAAGTCATTATGGGTACATAAAAAAACTATTATTTTTGGAATGTTTGAATTAAGTGATCATTCATAAATTCAGTCATAACATTATTAAGAAGGGTCTTAAATGTTTGGCGAATGAGAAAGTAGTTTGAAAATATCATAACTGTGCAAGAAGAAAATTGAAATACTTTGAGAAAAATAAAGTCAAAGCATTATTAGATAAAGTTTTAATTTTATAAAATACATATTTGGCTGTCAGGAACACAATGTCCCTAATACTCTGTTGTACATTGATAGAATTTGCTCAGTTGGTACAAAACTGATGTAACAATGGAAAATCGGAAAAGTCAACTCTAAGTCTCCCTACTGCACTGTGACAGCAGAGTGATGTGTCATATTTCATATTCATTGGGCCCCACATCACTCTAGAAGAGTTTGGACATAGCACTTAATTATTTAAAATGAAGTTACAATAAAATGATTGATGAAACATTTGCTGACATGAGGTAAGAAGCATTTGCTTTTGTGTGTGTTTGTGCATGTGTGTGCGTGTGTGTGTGTGTTTATGCTGTGTGGGTGTATGATGGTGCAGGGAGGGATTCGGCTCCTTGTTTGTCACTCTCACCTTGTCTGCTCACCTTTCATCTGTACATGGCCAACATGTGAGGTATGCGTTATCTCCTCAATGATCTTTGAATAAATACTTTACACCTTGAAGCTGCCTGCCATCACCATTTTGTTCACTCTTTTCTAATTTGGACTCAACTTCCACCTTAAGATAAGACACTTTTCTTTAATCTTAGTATTTAGCTCTGAAATTCTGTGGTCTGAGTGTTCAGGTGTCCTTATGCTTTCAGCTTCTTGTCTAACCTCAAACATTAAGTATTTTCAGAAAAGGATAACTTCTTTTATCACACGCTTAAATATTTTTTGAGAAATAATTTTATTAAATTGGTGTAATTATACAATCTGTTTTCATTAAACTGAGCAACATATCGACACAAGACAAAATAGGTTATAGAATAACTTCAGGCTGATACACCTTTAAATCAGAAACAGGTTAAATGCAGTTTGGGTCACTATAAGCAATGGTTATTAATAGATCTAAAAGGTTGATTGTAATCTAATTAATAATATAAAAAAATTGCAATTAAGGATGATCTTTTGAGTGGGATTTGACATATTAACACCAAAATGAATTAACTGTTAGTTATGTTAATCTTATGTTATGTTAGTTATGTTAACCCCCTTACAAAAGGTGCATAACTTGTAATTAACTCCTATATTAAATTGTAATAAATAACTTTAATTAAGAGTTGTAGTTAATAAAATGGAAATGTAAAAAATAAATTTCAGATTAATAGCTACAGTTGCAGATTACTTTTGCTAATAACTTGTCAGAAAGTGAAAACTCATTAATTTGTGGCTTACCAATACTTTAAATTTGTAACCAAAAGTTGTTGCAACTCAAAGCAAGTGGTTACCCACGAACAGAACATGACAAATCCTTGCTGTCCCAAACTGTATGTACACACACGACATGGCTGCTGACTTTGAAACACTTCACTCAGCATTTATGAGTATGTGGCTTTGATTCTATTATGTAATACCACATAGGCTTTAAATGGGAAGTCAAGTGTGCATGTGACTATTAACACTTAATAGTTTCAGTATGCCGGCCTGCTCTAAAATTAGACACTACATTTAATCCCTCTCTCCACCCAAACACCATAAAAGACAGCAGCCTCTCAAGTTAAATCTTCTTATTTGAGATATCTCATCTGGATGCATTTTTCAATCCTCTGTCCTCCCACATTGCAGGCATGCTGGCAAATATTTTTAGTTTTTCTCAAGGCCCTCGAGTGCCTTTTACCCAGCAGGAAGAAAACAGATCCACCACAGTCCTTTGACGTGTTTTTATTAATTTCACTTTGACATCAGTACAGAGACCACATACTTTTTTTTTCAGTTTTCTTTTTTTTCCTGCAACATCTTTCCCAAAGCTTCAAAAACTGGAACCAAAGTCATAACTAATACAAAACAGAGCTGATGTTAGTGAACAACAACTAGATACCAGTAAAGAGTCGAAAGAAAACAAGACTCGTCAAAGACAAAAAAAAAAAAAAAAGCCAAACACACTCCTGCCACAAACTTTCAAACCATGAAAACACAGGACAAACAGGAAAGGAGAAAAGCAACATGCTGTAAGGGAAGAGGATAAAATATGTTACGTTTTATTTATATTATATATTACACTCTAAAGAAATAAGCCAACTATGATTCTGAGAGGTCATCTAATTAGCCTCGACAGTAAACTTACTCGGGCAACATGGCCTTTCCTGAACTAAAGTTTCACTTAAGGTGCTATGCATATGGAGAGATAATAAGCTTTCATAGCACATCTGGGGTGAGGTCAGACCGACAGAACAGTTCAGCTTAAAGGTAACTGGCTGAGGATTTTGAAGACTTTGCTCAGCTAAAATACAAAAAAGTCTCCAGGGGTGACTGGCATAAATAGTTTTGGTTCCATTTTGTTCCTCCTGTATTTAGATGGTAACATGGTTCTTATAGTCACATTTCTTGTGTATGTCTTGTTTTCAGCAGTTTTCAAACTTACTCTGCAATACTATGAATAATAATGCAGTTTAGTTGGTACTACTGATTTAGAAAAATTTTCCTTCAAACTTTATCTGAAGAAATGGTTCCTAAAACTAAAAGATGCCATGTTCTATGATTTATTAAGTGCTTTTAGGAAATTATTTTATGTTGCTGTCAGTTTCTGAAAATGTAGATTTTAATGTTTTGGGCAGCACACATGCCACTTAATCAATTCCCAAAATAACAGCCTAATAAGTTAAGGGTTCCTCGTTTATCTTGTTTTTCCATGAACTGACCTGCGAATTAAAATTAAATCGATGTGAACCAAACATCTGTTACATGGGTGTTTTTTTAGTTGGTTGTATCAAAGTAAGTGTTTAGATGAAATTACAAAGCTATAATATGCAATTTTTCCACATTCAAACACATGAACAGGTTGTATAATACCCAATGTCTGTATTCAGGCCTCATCCAAACTCACTCTCTGTTAGTCATCTATACGAGTGCCAAGCACCCATAGCTGGCTGCGCTGAACAATGACAAATAAACTATTATGTGGCTTGACGGGTGAGGTGGGGCTAACAGCTAGCATCTCCAACAGAAACATGGCATATTTTGGCTTTAACATCCAGACTCTGAAAGAGACACCAAGCACAAGGTTTTAACCCAGACATCTGTAAGGAGATCACAGTGAGGGGACACAGTGGAGGGCATGCATGGGGAGGAATGTTCCACTAGAAAAAATGTTCAGCACACAGGCAGGTATCTGAGTAGTAGCCGTTTGAGTAGTTACTGCATTGAGAGGCAATGAAAGGATGATCTTTCACTACTGACCATTCAGTATTCAGGGGACATTTAATCGGCACAAATGAACAGCAACACCAACATACTTGTCATTTCATTTCCTTCTATATATTCATCCCTTAAAACAATATGGAGACATAGCAGTAGTGTTAACATATGACAATGTTTTTAACGGAGTTCAAAAACACCATTGAAACAATCACGAGTAATAATCATATTAAACAAAAGTCAGGGTCAAGAATATGATACAGCCTATATAAAGGGGGAGAATCTTGTTTCCAGCTTACACTATGACATGCACTTCATGGCAGTCGAAGAAAAAGAACAAAGTGACAAACAAAGCTAAATAATAAACACTCAAAACTGTTTCAATTTTCCCCAGCTACACTCTTAATTCAAAACTGCACCCCCTAATTTTCTTACACTAAACCCCAATCTCGAAACTTCCTCTCAGGTAACTGTTGAGGCTTATATAGAGACTAAAATGTGCCAAAAATGGTTTTAGACTTACACCAAAGTTAAACAGAAATCTTTAATGAACTAAACCCATGAGTGCATTTATAGAAGCTCTTATAAGCTTAACTCTTGCCAAAACAGAAATAACAAATTTGTGACAAATTTGATTCTTTTTTTAGTTCATTTTTTAAACTGTTAGATTTTTTTTAGACTTTTCTTTCTCCTAATCCACATCCAGTTTAAAACTGCATCACTAAATTTCAAAATTCAGTGATTCAAATAAAGCAAAAAAAACAAAAAAAACCAAAAAAACCCACACTGATTTAACTTACAGGCCTTTCAACTTTATCTTCTGGAAAAAGCTATTTGTTTTTTGTTGGACATCAGGTTTTAATTTTTTAATCAAATACTTATGATGGCACACTCTAGCCTCCATATTTTTGAAACTCAACACAGTTCAAGTTGATTTCTTTTAAAATACCAACACCAAGCAGCACAGCCATTTGGGGAATTAAGGAGGTGAGAACACATCAAAGAGTGTATCTCTTAACTTATCAAACAATCAATAGTTATTCCTC
The DNA here is from genome assembly GCA_029814665.1 of Acanthurus lineatus. NCBI lineage: Eukaryota > Metazoa > Chordata > Actinopteri > Acanthuriformes > Acanthuridae > Acanthurus > Acanthurus lineatus. The sequence continues at coordinate 813,128 of JAPZDV010000016.1, forward strand.
AAAAGGCCTCTGAAAGACCTCCAGTTTAAAAGAATGAAGTTCAATGACACTTAACCTAACTTACAAAGCTGTTATCAAGCTAGTAGGGAGTCAAAGCAGCCATCCTACAATTAATACCAATAATAGTAATAATTAGTGAGGAGAATAATCAAAATTTACAAGTGAATGTGAGACCTTCAACACTTTGTGGCTTAAAGATGTGCAACAAAAAGAAGTTAGGACTGCTGTAAGTGAGGGAACTTCCTTCTCATATAAAAAGCGAGGCTAATGTGTTTCATACAGCAGAGAGAGCCTGTAGTTGTCTTAAGATTTATATACATACAGAAAACTGTTCAAAAAATGCATCTGATCAATAAGAGGGTGAACTAGACCAAATTATCACAGCTGGTTCAGTGTTCCAATTCCTTTTATTTCAACCTGCTTGTGGGTTTAAAAAATAAAAATTCAGTGCATTGCAGAAAATTACATACAGAAGTGCCTGTAAGGTGAGTAGAAACAAACTATGACAGGCCAATCGGTAACAGCAAACTTATTACCAAAAATGAACTCATATCTATCCATACATCAGCTGTAGAGCAAGAGAGCAGGATAAGACTAGCCACAATAACACCCAAAAGGTTGTTTCATTCTTTTTTTTAAAACTTTTATTTTTATACCCTTTTTTTTTAAAATCTTCCTTAACTTTTCCAGCTCAAGTTATCTGCCTTTCCTCAAGAAATTATGTGGTTTAAAGTACAGACATTTGCTTTTTTGTGACGTAACAGCCATCATCCACCCCCTGCTCCTTGTACAAGACATAACCAGGTCATAGATTCAGTCTAGTTCACTCGACCCTGCCTCCATTCCCCTGTGGCATGCCCACAGACGGACAGGGTCCGCCGCAGCGTTACATCACTTCCTTACTAGCGACGTGCTTCCTGTCTGCACAGGCACAGTTCTTTTTAATGCTTGCAAGTTAAGCTGCGCAGTAGTTTTACATTGAATATCGAGTAGCTCCGAGATTTTTCTACCTAGCAAGGTTCAGTGTAGTAGGGTGCTGATGGTTGATGGAATAGGGAGGAGGAATTAGACTAGGGGCATGGGGTTATCTGGAGAGGGGTAAGAGCAGGTAGGGGGGGTTAAGATGGTGATGGAGATGAGGATGATGGTGTTGTGGAGGTTTTTAATTGGGAGGTTGATCATTCAGTTTTGCTGCGCTTCACAGCTCCAGGAAGTTTCTCTTGCAACCTGTAAGAGAAGAAAAAGGTAATAAAACACCTGGAAAATGGATCAGCAGTTAAAAGCTAAACAGTGTTTACAGATGATCACATATACTTACTTGGCCATTGTGGTGTTGACTTGAGTACGTGCCAAGTCGATGTACTGATCAATTTGGGTCTAAAAGGAGAAAGATGTGGGAGAAGGTGAACATCAGGGAGAAAATCCTTACTCATGACAGGCCAATCATTACTGTGAAGTCTTACTACCATTTCTGAATTTTTTGAAATAAGTCTTGGGCTCTCTTAGTGAGTGCTGGACTCTGCCAAGGGTATTGCTTGTCCTCAGTTTTCATGAAAATCTCTGCTTTTAGCTAATGCTATATTTCTTTTGGCTCTTTCAAAAGAACTTCAGCATGCACTGGGGGTTTTTTTACTAGTCCAATGCACTTTGGAAAAGAGTGAGCACTTTTAGTCTTGGTATTCTACTTGGAGGATGGCAGATTAGTATGACTCACTAGAAGTAAGTATGAATATAAGCCCGCCATTGGCAACTATTTCAGTCAGCACTGTCATCTGCTTTTGCTATTTGTGTGTCACTGTTTTCACAATCACTACATCTTGAAGACTGTGACTTGTTCAAATAAATATAAACAATCCAGAGCCCTTTTTTTTTTTTTTTAAAAAGTAGAATGAGGTTTGCAGCCAGACCTTTTTACAATGCTAACACAGTACTGGGGTGATCCAGATGACTATGGAAGATTAATGGTGGATTAACCATTGGATAAGAAGCTCATTGAAGGAGCTTGGCTAGGGGTTCCTCGTAGATCAAAACAGCTTTACCTGTTATACATTAGACATTTTAAATGATCATAGAGCTGAGCCTTAAGGTAAAGCTCTTAATTTACAAAGAGATCTGAAATAGGGGTTTGATTCAAACAATTAAGCCTCTTGGGCCTGACAGTCTCTAAGGAACTGTGCTGGAGCACTAAAACAAAGTAATTGGGAAAGCTCCAAAACACCTCTTCTATTTGAGGACACTGAAGAAAGCAAACCTGCTGCAGAAGCTTTTGGTGAATTTCTACTACTGTGTCATCAAAGCATGCTAACACCACTGTGAAATCATCAGTCATTGAGACCTAGTTAACAATTGTCATGTACACTTCCTGCTGCATATGCCTCCCATACTGTCCTGTCCCAATCCTCCTCCACCCCCCTGACACAACTCCAGACAAGACTTTGAACTTTGAAATCATGTTGAACCACGTGCCAAAAATTTACATGTAAGTTTGTTAAAATATATGCTGACATTATTATTATTATTGTTGTTGTTGTTGTTGTTGTTGTTGTTTAATCAATCAATTTATTAATTAATATCCCTCCCCCCCAATTTTGTTCTTCAGCAACTGTTTTACCCTTTTCTATTTTATCTTATTACTACTACTTTCTTCAGTAGTCATGGCCCAGGAGATGCTTTGCAATTTTGTTGTTTACTACAATGGCAAAGACTTAGTTCAAGCGATAACAGTTAGCCTTAGGCAATAACCAGAATTTATTGCCAGGGCAGCTATAAAAAAAAACTCATTTTTACAGGAACCATAAACTGTTACAGATAAAAGACTGTCTCATAAATGAGAAAAACAAAACTTAAGTTCATAGAGCCTGCGTCAAACAGCTGATAAGTATAATGCTAATAACTTGCACTGGCATCATGTGCCTCAACATGATGATGACAGACCCCCTTATCAGACCCAACAGGGAATGACTTCATATTCTTAGCAAGGGCACTGAACAGCAACAAGAGGGAGGCAGAAAGCCTTTAGTGTCTGATTAAGACTGGAGTCATTCAGTGAGCTCATGGCTGATGGGTATGTTCTCTAACAAATGATGTCATTGCTGCTTGTAGGGAGGGTGTTGGGTCTCAGTTAGTCACCAAATATATTAATCATGAATTTGAGACACACTCCTACCTTGTTCTTCTCGTAGATTGGAGGAACAGCAAAGAGGAGGATGTCAGCTGAGATGAATAGAGAGAAGACATGTTAGGAAAACAACAACATAAACAACAACATGGGTGTATTACAGGGAGGCACTGTCATTAAAGGCTCCAAATTCCTAGAGGTAAATCCAAAAATTCACATAGGGCAGGAAACACTAGTTGTAACACTGTCCAATAAACTTAAAACACCCTATACATTTTTGGCAGCACATCAGTGATGTTAAAAAAGTTTTTGATTAGCTGTCAAAAAAACACCTGCTGTGCCATCTGTGTGTGGGCTGCAGCTGGGAGCAAAACATGCTTGTGAAACTTAAGGTGGGTTCAGGCTATCAATCTGAAGCTGTCTGATCCAGTCAGAAAAACATCACTTCATGAAACCTGGCAGGTACACTTAGTACATGGCATACATAGTGGCAGGTACAGTGTTTCATGTAAATGACCCATAACTGGGCCACATCAGGATACTTTGAATGTTAGGGATGTTTCAGACCATATCAGATGCTGCAATGAAAACAAAAGATTTCCCTTTCATTTGAATGTTAGTAGTGGGACAAGGCTACAGTTTTACCCAACAGCATGGAGTTAAGAAAGAACACTTCTATGGAGTTGGAGATAAGAATACAACATGTAAAGTACAACATCTTGTTTCAGTTCTCTTTTAGTGACATAAAATTTTATTTTCATATTAGTGCATAAAATTACAAAATTTAAAAATAAAGACCAACTTCATTGTAACATGTCATTTGGAATGTTAAAACAAATGTAAATTCATGTCCATGTGCTTTTCTTCTAGTTTAAGAACCCCAAACTCCAATGTATGCTCTATTACTTCTAAAAAAAACCCACAAAATAAACACTACTTTTTTTATTTTTGTCTTTTACTTGATGATGATTAAACCTAGTTGTACAGGGTAAACAAATTGTTTGTTTATTTATTTATGCATTGTCTCTACAGTTTATATTGACAATATTTTAGCTGGTACTCTGCTTAGGAGAAAAGATTTCATTGGACAGAAATGCAACAAAACCTGTGGGCAAGGTCAAACTACTGGACCACAAGGGAGCAGAGCATTTGTTGGTTCTGTCCTAATGAGCAGCGTCCATCATGGGACAGCACAGTGTGGTTAGCTGGTAGTTTCTCCTTAAACAACCTTATAGCCTTTGAGCCACTTTGTCAAACCACTGCACATCACTTGAACCACCAGACTAAATGAGCATGCTGGCCTCATTGAAACACCAAAGGACCACTATGGTCTCACAAATACTTCTGTTTGTAAATTTCACATATCTTTACATCCTTAGTAGCAAATAATGCTTTTATATATGCTTTTATTAGGACTTTTTATTTAGGGCTCAATGAAAGAGGATATCTTGCATCTCAACTGGACATTTCAGGCCTAATGAGGGATAAATTAAAATGAAAAAAAAAACATATTTGACTCTATTCAGACTTGCTTAATTGTCTACAACGTATTACTATAGTTTCGCCTTGACCTCAATTATAAACTTCACAGCTTTTCTATTCCTTTGCATGAATAAATTGAGGGACTTTTTGACCTATATTTCATCTCTCTTGGCTTTCTGAGAGTTGCTTTGACTAGTTGAGGCTGAAAATTGCCCTCTAATGCAAAGAGAGTGGAAAACAAATTAGGACACGGTAAAATTTAATGGGTAGGTGCATGTGGACAACTCAAAAAAAACCACAATGCCTCTGGTCAGGCATAAAACAGTGGTTAGTTGACCTGACATGACCTCTGGTTTCAGTCCATTAAGGATGAACAGTTTCAAGATGAGTTGCTCTATGTAACATTTATACAGGTGTTCAGTAACAAATGGCAAAGAAAACATGAAGAGCTGTCTTAACGTATAAAAATTTGAGACAATTGAGCTGAGACCATTTTGATGATTTTTATTGATGATTTATTTACGATTGTGTGATTGTGGGTAGTTTTCCATTTCCATTTTTTGAGCAAAAATTAGATTTTAATTTAAGCATTTCAATAGATAAAACTCAAACATTTCTGAAGCATGACGTGTAAATGTGAATGTGTTGAGTCTTGATTCTCACGGTGCTTACCAAGGATGAGAATGGTGATTCCATTGAAGACAGCTCCTACGTAGGTGAATAGCCACATGACCACAGCCAGCTAATGGGAACAACAAACAAAAAAAGCCCACGGGGCAACTCAGAAAGTTGAAGCATTTCAAGGACCAAATCTAACCCTGCATGTGCACAGCTATCACAGGCAGAGGGATTTTTGAGGACATGAATTCACAAGACTGTGCATTTTTAAAACATGTCTTAAACAGTAGTTGTCAATGAATAAAATACATAAAACATATAGATAGCAGGTGGAATTTACTTTACTATAATGTTGTACTGGTATTCCACTGATTTCCTGAAAAGATCTGATCAGAGATATTTGTTGTAGTACCAACTTTGCATGGATATGAAAGTGATTCTGAGTAAACTAAAGCTGCACATAAACAAGGAACCCTCAAACCTCCTGCATTATTGAAAAATATCTTTTACATTAAGAATCACCTTAAATGTTTTTTGAGATGTATTTTGAGCTCAGCCAAAAAACAGAATGGATTTTTACACAGAATGAAGACTGCAGCAGACAGCAGAGTTGTGCAATGAAGGGATTTCTTTGAGAACAGTAAGGATAGGATGACTGATTATAGCAGCCAATAACTTCCTCCATGTACATACGGAATGTGCATGCTGTACTCAGTTGAACTTGAAGCTAGTTATTACATCATAGCACACAATCACTTTTACCTAGAATGAGCAAACAAACTGCTGTAAAACTGATTTTGGACATGCTGTCTTCTAGTCATAAGCCTACAAGTACCTTAAAGCATTTTTTTCATAATCAGTTTTCTGATAATTACTTAAGAATCGAGGTACATTTGCACATTTGTAGATCACAATGAGACAAGTGTGTATAACTTACAACTTGTCAAAACACTAACTTGGAAAGTGAAAAGATGCCTTTCTATGTGATGAAAAAAGTTCTGTTGCTTCCCATGTTAAGGGCAGGGACGCAAAATTTTAAATACTATCTAAATCTGCACTTCATTACTTTAGAGATATCACTCTCATGAAAAACAATGAAATTGACATCACATTAATATTTTGTTGACAATTTCCTAAACATACAAAGCTCCATATAGCTGTTAAAACAAACAGGGAGTGGGTTAAGAGGGGGTAGCAGGACACTGTTGGGCAGAATGGCTGGAGGCTTAGACGTTTGTGTTCTGCATGTTATAGCCGAGCACCAGCAGTGCAAAGACCATTGTTTTTTTAATTCTGGCAACTAAAAAAATAATTTTTACAAAGCTTGGGATATTTGTAACTTATGAAAGTTGACATACACATCAGTATTGGTGAAAATTGCTGTCTTTCATGGGTTTTATAGGGGTGGGAAAATGGCTTGATGGAGCCCCCCTAACAATTTTCAAAACAAAAGCCGCTGCCTTTCTGTCAGCTTAGATGCACCAATTATGGTAGGTACATGTATCGGGTTGAGATTTGACAAAAAAAGAAAAGGAACAGCCCCGCTGCTGTGTCCCAACTGACCTGTATGGGTTAATTCTCCAAACAATAATCATTCAACAATACAATCATCATTACTGTGGTTTATTTTTACAGAGCCTATCAGAGCTGAAAAAGGCTGCACCCAGGAGAGGAGGCTTAATAGGACAAAGTAGGAATGGATATCCATTATAAGCAGACTTAATGATTAAAATTTGGGATGACAGTGGACACTGACTGAAGATTAAAGCTGCTCACCTTCAGGGAGTCCACGAGGTCCTCGACCAGGAAGAGGCGGCTCATCTGCTTCAGGGCTCGGTTGATGTAGGTCAGACTGGCGTCCACATGCTTGCGGAAAGTCTCTGGAGGGATGCTGACATCCTTATCTATCAGCGTTCTGCAGACAGGGAGAGAGAAGAGGGGGGAGGAAGTGAAGGTGAGTACTAAATGAGGTTTAGCTTCCAGCCTTTAAGTGCTGCAGGAAAACATGAACAACCAGTCGGGGGTTGAAATAAAACTAGATTCATCATTAAAAGTTCTTGTAGCTTGTTACACATCAAAGACTTTTCTTTGCTTGTTAGGGTGCTCTTGACTCAGACTCCATTGTTAAGAAATCAAATATTATTATACATGGCACAGACACACGATAAAAATGCAAGAGAGTATTATGTAATAATTTCAACAGTCTTTTCTAGAGGCAACAGGAGCAATTTAAACAAGCTAGTTACACTATGATTTGTCATCTCTGATTAAAAAAGTTGTCTCTTAATCACCTTAGTCAACATGTATGAGGAGGAGTTAGTTTGCATTGTGGAGCAGCTTAGAATGGGGTTGCTTGGATACCAGTACTGACGAAAATGCTATGAATGTTGGGTGTTGGGGAGCATAAAAGTCTATACACTGATCTTATACCACAAAGCTTACTTATTACAAACAGGACCCTGCTCCTTTCCAGTAGTAGCAGCGTCCTGTACACCTGTAAGCAACTTAACAGATATTTTTACTTCCGAAAAGTTCAAAATGCATAAATCCAGATCAAATTGAGAATCTTCAAGTACATCCATAAAATAACATCTATGTAGGGTTAATAATGCGTTTATTTTTTTAAAACACACTGGTATCAGATTGGTACTTGGTATAAGATACACAGAGTTTTGATACAAGTATTAGGAAGGAAAAAAGTGATGTCTGAAAATCTCTAGCTTTGAATATTTTGCAAGTAAAGCCTTCATAGAGAACACGGTTTGATAAAAAGGAGTTACACCTGTTCAAACTGTTCAGATTCAAACAAGAAAATAAGCTTGACTGACTTGGAGTGCAAAGTTAAACAAGTTTACATTCATTTTATTTACATGCCTAACACTCAACCATGTAACATTATACTCAAGCCTATTTGTTCTTTCTTGCTCTAGTTAGCACATAGATACCTCTTCCTTTTTTGTTTTGGATTCTCTGTCTAAGATCTGCGGTAAGTTTGAGAAGTTCAAAGTCCCAGACAAACAAACACTGACATCAGAGAACTGGTGGCGATGAAAGCTGACCTGTTGTGTTGTCCAGAGTCACCTGTGTTTGGGCCAAAAGGTTAGACTTAAAGAACCCACAGAAACTACAGCTGATGCCCAGCTAGGATGTATGTTCACAGTCACAGTGATGTAGTTTAGGTTGTGTTTTGGCCACATGCTAAACAAGCACATCTTTTTCACAAGATGAAAAGTTTACTCTAACAAAAAAAAGTCTCATATTTGCATTTTGGCCTTAAAGTTCTTCTGTTTGGAACTTTTGGATATTCCAAATAATTAAAATAAGAATAAACAAAGGAAGAGGCTCAGATGGGCATTTTCCATATTCTGAGATAAAAAATAGAACAATAATGAATTAAATTGATGATGAGTATATTTGTTTCTTTCAGCTTTGAGAATGTGAATGCAACTAAGTGAAACATGAAAACTAACCACACAGCTTTAAACTGCATCACATTACTTGGTGTACAGAGGTAAACCTACATATTCCTGGGGCTCAGTGGTAGAATTTTTCTATTTTTATACAGCCTTATCCAATTCTGTTTTCTTGGCTTAATGAAAAATGAGGAGCATTTAGTAATATGCCTTTGAAGAGAAGCTGTGTTCTGAACACATAAAGCATTCCCATGGGCTCTGGCCCTACCATAAAAGTTGTTCTATAAATAAAGCAGAGGAGTTAAAGGTTACACCAGGCATTTCCATGTCTGACCTCCAACATTCTGACACTCAGTACTCTTTAGAGCTGGGTGTAGTTTTAAGGTTTATATGAGACAGTGGTTTAAAACATGTAACACTGTAAACCAGAAACAGGGCATCTGATTGAGTTATATCACAATCAATAATTTATCCATTTATGTTATTCTATATGGACTCGAAGAATATATATATGTGTGTCTGTGTGTGTGTGTGTGTGTGTGTGTATTTGCGATTGAATGTTCTGTTCTGGAGTGCAGTAGACTTGTCAGCATTATGTAAATGTGCATTACATAGCACAAAGCAACCTTGCTAACATTTCAAGTCTTATTATTACTTCAGCTGCTGTCAGCTAGTAAGTTTCTTGTATAGGGCTGAGCAACATGGACCAAAAAAATTGTCATGGTATCTTTAGGCTAAATGGGGATACAGTGCATTTCTTTATTTTCAACAAAGTGGCCTAATGTTCAGTTTTGAGTCAAAGCACCATCAGGGGCAGCTTTAGCTACATGTGGTCATCTACTTCTCAGAAGGTTGGTGGTTTGATCCCATACTCCTGAAGTCTGCATGTCTTAGTGTCCTTGGGCAAGATACTGAATCCCAATTTTTCTCCTGATGGTTGTTCTATTTTTGTGTATGGGTGTGTATGAGTTCCTTATGAGCCGGCATGGTGTAAAGAAGCCTACTACCATTAATATGTGAACGTGTGTGTGAATGAGTGGGTGAATGCCAAAAGTACTTTGTTGGCCTTGTCTTGTGTGTGTGTGTGTAATGTGATAATCACTGTGCTGCATTTTTATTTACATATCTGTCACATAGATCCAGGTGCTGCCTCATTGGCCTTCTATGGATGAAAACCACCAATTCACTGAACACACAAACCAATAGATAACCCTCACCACAGACAAGCAGCCCTGTTTCATGCATATGCGTCACAAAGCTGCTGCACTGTACATTTTTGAAAATACTGATTTACAGACCGAATGGAATGAGTAACAGTGCTGCATCTCCCTCATGCTGCAGGAGGACTTATGAGCAAGTGGGGCCAAATTTGTATGCAGAAGGAGCATGGGGGAGAGCTTGCACAAAGAGTGTGAGTGTTATGTGAGTGTTACTAACTGACATGTCCTTATCGAAGGAACAGGTTATGTAATGCAACATCAAACTATATCAATATAAAACAGTATGGTCTCATCCTGCATCTTGTTTTAAAAATACACTTCATACTTAAGAAAAGTTTTCATACCGCCAGCCCTGGTGTTATGTCTTTTCATTCAGGGGTAAAAAACAAGAGTTTTGCAATATGAAAAGTAATGTAAGGTTAAAAACCCCTTCCTTTACTTCATCACCTTTTGGTGTTGCCCTATCAACACTCCAAGATTGTCTTATTAAGTGTGACTTAATTCTGGAGACAATCTGCTCTTACTTGAAGGGGTGTCCCTCGTTGGACTTCTGCACAGCCTGGACGACAGACTTGTAGATGCGGAACGTAATGGTGACGCAGAGCAGGGCCAGCAGTAGGTAGGAGACCACACTGATTATGCTGAAGGCTGCCAGTGACAGCAGCAGCAGCATGGAAACACCAAACACCAAGCCCGACTTCTTGGGGTCTCGCCAGTGAACCAGATCCTTAACTGCAGAGAGATGAAGGGAGAGGGTTAGACTGATACTGGTTTGTTCAAAATTGGCTGCCATAAAATATCATGATACAAAGAGACAATTCTATGGTTTTGTTCAACTAAAACTCAAATGCATGTGAATAGACTAGAGATTTAAAACTTATTTTTTTCATTTTACCTACAACTACAGTATGTCCATTGTACATAGCTGCAAAACATGTAAGTGTAAACTTTCAAAGTTTAAGTCAAAGTTCTTATATAATAGTCAGCACCAAACAATAAGAGGCTGGTTAGACTTATTTGTAAAAAAGTGACCATTAATAAAATATAGAAAGTCCTACTCAGTTAAAAAGACAATTGGTAACAGTGGGGATTATACCCTGCTGAAGAAAGGATTTTTTTGGCAAAAAGGATGACAAAATTTTTTTTAAAAAAGGGAAAAACTCAAATGCAAAAGCAAAAAAAAAAAGGGAACTCTATGACTTTCTTTAGACTACTATTAACAAAGCAATAAAGGGACAAGGTTTTACCCATGAGATTGGCTGAAACTTTTTTTTTTAAATTGTGATTTGTTTTGAATTTGTATTGGACTAAACCATGACTTGACAAACTGAATGAAACTGTAAGAATCTGAAAGGTTCATACCCCAAGGGGGAAGTGCTTTGATACAATGGATTAAGACACAACTTCACTTGCTAACCAGAGCAACTGAACTCTGTCCTGGCATTCTTGTTTTGAATGTCTGTGGCACAACAGGCTTCAGTGTTGATAAGCTCTGACATCTAACACACAAATAATTAGATAGCACTATGGGTGGGACACCAAGTGAAACAACAGTCATAGCTATACACAGGGGCAGTTGCATCAGAGGCAAAGTGGCACATTTTGAAATTAATTCTTATCAGAAAATGATTGGTTAAGATAAGCAGAATGTCAGTCAACCCAGGCTGTCTGTGGTTATATCCCAGAGTCCCACCTCCAACTCTGTAACTCAAGCCCAACAAAACATATATGCAGTATTATCTTTGGCATCTATAGCTGAGAGTAACTTAGGAGGGCACACTCTTACAGAAGCCGTTTCATGTTTGTATGCGTGTCCTGTGAGGGGTCGTGCATGCAGAAGTGATAGCTCTATACAAGGCGGTTATGTAATGCTGGAATGGGCTGGCACTCTTACTGCCACTCCTTTTCTCTGCGTAGGGAAAAAGGGGGCATTTAAGGAACCACGTGGGCTGATGCCTCGGGGACTGTTCGAGCTTCAGTGCTCCAATGACTTTAATGGGAACACATGTTGTAAAGGGTCTTAACACACATCACAGAAAACTGAAAACATCCCAACGGTTTGCTTTTTCAACAGATACAGAAAATCAGTACAGTCAATCATAACACTCAACCACCTATTACATTTTGCTCTACAACTGCTACACAAAAGAGATGTGGTTTGCAGTTAGCTAAAGGACTGAAAGTTGTACAAATATTTGTCTAGAAAAACTGTTAAGGTGTAGTTCATGCCATAACTAGCTTGGAGTACCATTCTGAGTGTTAGCATGTAAAGTGATAGAAAACATGTTATAACCAGCTACAATAGTCGATTTAGCTATAAAAGTAGCTCTCTTTAAACTCCAATTTATACAATTTATGGCAATAACCATACTCTCAATTATTATTTCTATCTGTTCTGGTTATACTTTCAAATAGCTTATAAATACTAAATGAACATTTGTGCACACAGTCTAAAGTAAGCTATGTGAATGTGCACAGGTAGAGCGTTGCGTAGATACAGCTCTTTACTGTGGCAAAGGGTGACATGGTAACACCCAGAGTAACTTGTAACAAAAGATCTTTCTAACCTCAATCATGTTTTATCTTGAAGTGCAACAGATAGGGATGTCTCTATCACTAAGATTCGCTATGTTGCTTGTGTGTGAGGAGGTGTAACTGAGCAGTAACTGAGAAAACAGGTTGGAGTAAAAAAAGGGCAAGACAGGAATGAGCTGAGACAATGAGGATATGTGAAAGAGGAGCAGACAAGGCAGTCAAAAATGGATCCCAAAATTGGGATATGGTTGCTGAATCTGAAACATTGCATCTGTTTTTTGTAGGGTCAGCTAGCAAAGAAAAATACATGAGAGAAGATCCAAAACCTTCAGGAGAGAGGGTTACAGTGAATTCCAAATGGAGATCAGAACACAATGATCATCTGCCGTTAAAATACTCCCATTAACTTTAATATAATAACAATAAGACACAAAACTGAGACCTCTACTGTTTTCAGCATTAATGTAAATGCATCAGCTTGATTTCTCTCTCATTTTTCTCAAGTCAAAGATCTTAGACTTTCTGTGCACACAAAAGTTTATTTATCACAGTTCACAAATTTTTGGATACATGTAAGTGAGCTCCTCTTTGCCATGATAATCCTGTTTCCACTTTCGTTAAATTCAACAGGTTAAGATAATCCTGTTTCCAGAATCTGACAGTATGTCCAACTGGCTTTACTTCAACAAACCATGTCTAACTGTGCAAGTTAAGGCTGTTGTCAACCTTTGCAACTGCTAATTATTTTTTCTACACTACAAGCTAAATATGTGCACATAGATAAGACTGTGAGTTTAAGGTAAGGGCTTAGCAAATTCTTCACAAAATATTAATTTACAATACAAAGCCAAGTAACCCAAATTTTTAGTTGCTGGTTATCAACAAGGGCTTTTTCAAAAGCCTCATCTATCATTTATTCAATAAAATAGTACCAGCTATTTTAACCAACAATTAAACTGCTACACTGTGTAGAGTAAGAGACATTTTATCTATTATAGTTAATAGCACCACATGGCTTGTCTTATTTCTTTATCATTTGCTGCTAAATGTTCATTTAGCAGTTACTGTTAATTACCCAACAGTAAAGCTCGGCATGACAAAAGCTGAATCTATTTACAATATGAGAGAAAAGCAGCAGCAGCAGCTCTGTCATTGGGCTCAGACAGAAACAGAGAGAGCTCTGTTGTTAACGTTTCTGTCTGTTGAGCATACAATAACACTGTGTGAAACCTTACAACTCCAGCAAAATACAATTACTACCCACTAACTATATGGGTAAACCACATTCAGGGGCAAGTTGATTCAATCAGTACCTCTTAAAAACTTTTGAAATATTAAACTGCAAGGTGGCCAAGCTGGAAACAAAGTTGACTTTCTTAGAGATGTAATGTTTTCATCTGACAAAACAAGTGGGGTTTCCTCACCCTGCACTGCAGGGGTGTGTGCGTCCTCCCAGCATGCTTTGCTGCCCGTACCCACAGGGAGGCAGCTGGAGCTTGGCGGCTCTTGCTCATTATCTCTCTCTCTCTCTCCCTCTCTTTGTCTTTCGTCCTCACTCTAATCTGCTGAGGTCCCAGTGGCTGCTATGGCGCAGTGGCCTGCTTTCACTGTGCTACATGCTGCTCTTAAAGCTGCACACACTACCAGAATGTAGAAACATTTTTCTACCACAGTTATGAGTGGCAATTCAAATTGAAAAGTCTGAAGAGGTAAATGATAACACATTCCAGGGTATGGTTCTTTACTTATAGACAGGCATATTATCTCAAGTCTACTGGTTATTATTTTTTAAGAAATTTATCAGAAGCACAGACTTAAACTGTGCAGTATTCAAGTAGTAACACTGCACCACATCATAAGAATGACAAAGCAATAATCCATCTGTTTTAGTGAAGTTTGAGATGTTTATGGTATATTTATTGCCATTAATTAAATTCAAACAATGTAAAGAAAATTTAAACAACGTGACTGCAGAGGGTTATTCTGACCACTGTGCAGTAAATAAATACATAGACATTTGCTTTTTTGTCACCGTCTGGGCCCACTGGCAGACAGACTACAGTGCACAATCATGCTGTACATAACATACCTAATCCCATCAGTGAACATGCAGGACCAATGTTCCCTCTAAACTGGTACCACATTACCTAATATTAAACTGATAAAAGAGGGTTTGAGGTAATACAGACTGAGCATAGTTGTTTCCATCACCTCAGAGTTGGTTTAAGGTGTTTAATGGTGCAGTGTGGGTTGGTCAGATGGTCTGGTTTCTTACAGCTGATTGCTGTTCTGCTCTGCATATGTAAGTCTCTAAATTACAGACAGCTCTTGACACTAATTCATGTTACTCGTACAAAAGGTAAATCAGCTAGTTACATCAAATTGCTTTCATCTGTGGCCTTTTTATTTAAAAAGAAAAAGTTGAGAGTTTCAAATAGTTAAAGTGTTTGTACAAAGTCTAGGTGCTGCACTGCCCTCACAGATAAGTTAAACAAGTTGACTGTGAGTAAATATCTTTTTTTATCTTTTTTCTCACGTATAAGCAGCAAAGATATATCAATATAAGATATATTATTAGCTGTATAACTATAATCTGTTCTAAAGAAGTAATTTGCAATTCTATTGTATTATGTAAGTAGGTTTCTTTAGACCTTATTACAAATTATGACAGGAAAATTGAACTCTGGTTTAATGGCAAGATGTCAACCTGCACAAACAGGACATTACAAATCCATTTGGGACACCTTAATGAGGAGTCAAAAACACTGATACAGGTTCAGTTTAATATAAGTATTAACATGCTCTTTTCCCCTACTTAGCAAACCTTTACACAAAGGATTATCAAAAATCAAAAGAGATGTTGGCTTACACTAATCTTTGAAGTCCTGACAACAAGTCTGGTAGTAGACTAGCCAAAGAAGACATGGGGAAAATTACATTTGGCATTGTGGTTTTTAGTGACGAATGGATGTGATAGAATTCCTAGAAAAAGGAGGTTCTTTTACCAAAAACTTGTATAGCAGTGCAGCACTGTCAAGCATATCTAGAATGACGACAAGCTAACTGACAGAAACAAACTCACCTAGCCAAGCACCCCTCCTAATAACCTACTGAGTTGTGGAGCACTGCAGAGGAGCACTAAAATAGCACAGGCTCATGGCTGTAGGGGGATGATTCAACAACACAGGCTCCTCTACAAAAGACAGTACAAAACAGAACTTCCTCTTTCACACTAGGTATTTATTATTACAATAAAGAAACAATTACACTGAGTGCTGCAACAAACCCCACAGAACAATGAACATAAAAGCCTTACATTAAGTTGGACTGAGCAGCAGTTCGCTCTCCTCTAACTTCAAGGATGAGCAAATGGAACAGTAAAAGAATGCCAATCACTCTCTAAATCATGACATACAACTTAAACAAAGGCAAGAGCAACAGGATCCAAAAGTAACATCTCCCAAGCACCAGCTTCTCTGTTTAAGAAGAACTGTCAAATCTCAGAAGGCCATCTGCCAAACTGCTGGGTTTGTACCAAAATAGTCATTTATTTATTTATTTTTTTAAAAATGATGCGAGTATCCACTGCATTTTGGTTTAATTCATGAATCTACTTCTGTCCTCCGCTTTCTGTCTGTTTCAACATTTCAGACACACACAAACTATTTTAGCGCCTTTAGGTGTACCTTACAAACTCCAAAATCTTTACTTCAAACACTGTGAAAAATTTTTCAAAAGTGGAATCAGACTATTATCAGAAAAGGCAATAATATTCTTGTACAACTTGTCTGTAAGTATCTCGGTGAAAAATTTCAAGTTGTTTTACTGCAGTATTTTTGTTTTTTTGACTTTTTAAAATTTAAGTAAGATACAAAATGAAAACAATTTTGCTGGTATTTACTTGACCAAAGGATTTTTGCATCTACCACAATCAAAAAGTTAACTCTGGACACTGCTCAAACATGGGCACCACCCAACTGCAACAAAACCCTTTGCCCTTGGTGCTGGAAAAGATAACAGTCATTTATGGCACCTCTGCGCACTTTCCCCTTGTTTCCCATTGCTAGAGCACCAGCACTCTGTTCTCTAGTGCCCCAACTCTGGGTGCTAGCATTAAACACATGCAGACATACCACTAAATGTGCTTGGATTACTGTCTGCATAACAGTCTCTGTGCATATGTGCTAGGAATGGAGATGGTGTTTGTGTGCGTGTGTGGGTGTTACTGTAGAAATAGCTGCTGTAACTCCTTCCAGTGCTTTGCCCTTGCTCTGGTCAACTTTTTATATAGAGTATACCCAGTAGGGATCAAACAAAGCTATGCTGTATGGAAAACTGTCCTGTTCTTAGCAGATGCCACAATTAAACTTAGAGCCTGTGCACAACTAGAATTAAAATGCACCTAAAATGATCAGATCACAGGTGGACAACTCTTAGTTCAGATGAATCCTCAATGCTCTATAGATCCCTTGGGCCACATTTGGAGGTCAGGGACACATACAGCCACATATGTGTATTGTGTTAAATACCACACTAAGAGAAATATTAATAAACTCTGTAAAATGGTTAATACAGTCCAAAATTATCTTCTAAAACTAGCATTGAAAGCACAACCTGTTTTTTACACTGTATAAGGTTGCTTTTATATTGGCCTGTTGGCTATGTTACATGCATGGTACAGTTCGGTCTGGCTAAAGAAAATACTCCATGTCCAAAAATTCATCTTACCTGCCAACATTTAGCAGCTGTTTGAATACAATGTTTCATCTTATCGTGATATAACTAGATTTATAAAAGGGGCATAATTTTATTGATGGTAAACATGTCAAACTTGAAAAACAGTAAAAAGTAACCAACATAGGCTACAATTTGTTACCTTCTCTAGTTTTAGCACACCGACTCTTAACATTTATTGCCTTGTGTGCAGTGATAGAAAATAAGCAGGGTTTGAACCCCTCTTGCCATAAAGATCTGTCTTAACACTGAACTTAGCCTTTTTAGCATTAGCATTCTTTAAACTGAAAGTAAACCAATTACAATCAGTGGCCAGTCAATCTAGGCCTCCTTAATTTAAAAACTTTGCTGAGAGTATTTTTGTGTTATTTACTGGCATGCTGCTTCTATCTTTTGCTGTCTGTTTCTGTCTAAACAAAGACACTAACCACAGATATAGAGCCTTCACGGTGCATCTCAACAATCGTGAAATATAAATTGTCTTGTATTGCAAGGACTTCATAGTGCTGCAATTTAGTTTGTTTAAGGAAAGACATATCCAATATGCACACATTCTTGCCAGTTAAATTTATGCCTGGTTACTGGACTTTTTCATGTACGAATCCCCTTGGTGGATGAGTCAAGGAGTTTATTTTAGAGACTGCAGTGAGCCAAACAATGCTGGCATACTGCTGCCCCAGCACATGATTTTAGATTGCATGCCAACATTGCAAACTTCAGGCAGCATGACAAGCCTGTGTTTGACAACATCATCAGTGTTCAGTCTGATGTAAAACATACATCCCAAGCAGTGCAACAATAACAATTGCATAACCTTGCAATAACAATCATTTGCTGTTCCTGTTATGTGGCGAATGATGTTGTCGTCTAAAGTCCAAGGAGTTCTTCGACCTAACAGTCTCCCAAGTTTGCAGACAGTTTAGTTGTAAATCTTCTTTGAATGTGCTGCTACCTTCTGCTAGCTTTTCCACTCACCCTGTAGTGGATAACGCATGTAACAGGTTCAAAAATTCCATATCTTTGGCCCCTTCTACCTGCTTTCTTTTTTACAAAGGCTCTATTACCACCTCTGCTGGCAGTTGAGAGCCACAACAACAGCAACTGTCTTTCTGTCTTTCTGTCCTCTGTACCTTATACACAGAACAAAGAGGCAATAATGGTACAAAATTCTTGCCATGAACAGGAAGTGGCAGTGTATGAAAGTATAGAACGTAGCCTTTAAGTAACACTTTTGAAGTGAAATGTATGCAACCTGGTTTATCTGAAATAACTTCTTCCTGACAGGTGACAAGAATAGGCTACTATGCCTGTCATAATGCAGGTTACACTCTTCTGATATAAAAAAAAAACATATGGCTGGGAAGAGGTCTGTCTGCAGTAACCAAATGGCTACCTTTTTTTCTTACCAAAAAGTAATAAGTTTCTCTACATGTATTCAATATATAAGCACTGAAAATCTTGAAGAGGAGCAGGCAGTTACAAACTGCAAACAAGAAAAGGGGTCATTCTGAGGTGACTGCATGAGGTTAGCAGGCCTACTGCCCAGAAGGAAGAGGTATTACCTGATAAGTGGGTTAGTATTGCTGTCAAGACATGCTCAGCAAGATGATAAGCTTCAGCCATCCATTCTTCGATGGCTTCTACCTCTTTGGAATATGTGTTGTCCAACACAAGGTTGCTTTGGGAACATGGAAGCTTAGGATCTGAGGTAAAGGCAGACTGCTGTATGGATGTTGAGTTGGGGTTAAATTTGTCCTGGTCAGAAACTTTTGACCTGGGAGCCACTGCTTCCTCTTCCTCCTCTTGACTGCTGCCCAGCTCTTTCAGAGCACTGATAGTGAGCTGCTCTTGTTCAAGATCCATTACCATGGTTGGGGGGGACTGGGAAGGAGGCAAACCAGTTTTGCAGAACTCATTCTTGGAGGGAACACTTGGGTGTACATCATCAGGTTCTTCATCTTGCCTTGATTTCAGGCACTCACGCATGAACTCCACAAAGCTATCTGTAGACTCAGAAACTGAGCTGTCAGGGTCAGTATTTTTAGGGCTGCTTTTTGTGTCAGGTGCATGGTGACCTGCTTTGGCATCCTGCTGGATCTTTGAGCCAGTTATCTGACTTGGGAGGGATTTGCCATTTGTCAGGTTATCTGTAACAACACTGGTGACCATTTTCTTACTAAAATCTTGCTCACTGATGCTACTTATGGTCTCACTTTTGAAAGCAGAATATTTTTCTTGGGAATGATCTCTTGGCTTTGGGAAGGCATTATCATCAATAACCGAAGTGAAATCTTCCAGATTTTCACTTTCATCACGAAAATCAATATTGGCAGTACTGTTCTGTGTGTCACCATGCATTTTAGAAGGGTCAGAAAGAAACCGCTCCTTAGCATTGCTGAGCCCTTTGTCATCAATGTCATCATAGGGAGAGGATGCATCATAATCATAATCAAAAGACTGTCTGTCATAGATATCATCTTGCATGAAGGTGGATCTGGAAATGGAAGTTTCTTCCATATAAGCCTCTTTTGAAGCTGTGTCTCTCTTTTCATCCCCTTCAGACTGGGTGTAAGAAGTTGGCTCCATAAAGGTGAGATCAGTCTTGCAAGATTTGACATGGGTATCTTGTGCTTCATCTGACCACTCATCGTCATTGTCTGGGAAGTCCACTTCTTCATTTGTGACTATGAAGGAGGACATTTCATCATTTACTTTAGTGGATGATGTCTGTGATTGTTCACATTTAGTTTGTGAAACATCTGCTGTTAAGTCTTTTGAATCTGTCTGATCAGGTAGGGCTTCAGGTTTTGATGGGGATTCTGGATGGACTGTGTCAGGGAGACTCTTCAGTATCTTGTGTTTGGGAGAATATTCTGCATCAGAGTCAACAGGGGAGGATGGAGGAGAGTAGCCCTCCATGAATTCAGTTTCTATGGGGCGTGTCTTAGGTGGTTCATCTTTTATGTTTTCTGACCCTGGTTTTGGGGTTTTTGAGTCTTCACTGACTGGTTCTTTTACAACCTCATAATCCTCATCTTCCTCTGCTTCAAGCTCAAGTTCCATCTCCTCTTCACTGTAATTTGGCTCATCAGTCTCAATAACATTAATTGTTGGAACCTGCATTAGCTTCCTCTCAGACTTTGGTGGAGGAGTCTCCTTTTCCTCAGTTGGAGGAAATGGAGCTGAAGAGGCAGGGGCACTGGTGAGATCATTTGAAACAGCTGGATCAGAAGAAGATAGAGGAACAGAGACACCATCTTCAATGACAGTGTCATCTGACTCTCCTGAGCTGTCCGCTTCAGTTGCCTCTGGGGGCTCCAGATCTCCAGGCCAAGTGGGTTTCTTGTCGTCCGACAAATTCTGTTTAGCATCTGTGCTAACTGGTAAGACCACCGGAGAATATGGTGAACCAAAGCCTGCAGGAGGTGCAGGTGAAGCTGGAAGCACTGAATTGAGGTTTGATGGTGGCTGGACACCACATTTTTCCTGCTGATCCCACATGGAGGCTGATGGCAAAAAGCTAAGGTCAAATTCAGATTCCTCTTCAACACTTGGCTGCTTCTGTGCATCACTGAACTCATCCTTCAGTTTTGGAGCTTCAACAGGAGAATCTAGGAAAGCATCAGGCACTCCAGCGAAAGCTGCAGGAGCGTCAGGTATCACTATGCCAGTGTCATTCTCCTCCTTTGATGTAACATTCTCTAAAGTCAGTGTGCCTTTAACTAAACCTACAGCATCAAAGTCTGGAACTGGAGGTAAATGAGCCTTCATCCATTCTTCTGTTTCCTCAAATTCATTTCCTTGTCTTAATTCTCCAAGTACTTCAAATGGAGATTCCGGTGACTCCTGATCAGCAGAAGCTTCTTTTTTCTGGGCAGATGGCATAGTTTTATCAGTGGGAGCTCTGGAAGTCTCAGTAAGAGATTTCTCATGATGGCGATCTCTGAAGTGAGAGAAACCTCCATCACTTCTAAAATCAGGTTCCTTTTTTTTGGCAGCAAGAGCTTCTAGTGCCTTTATTCGCTCTGAAACAGGGGATGTCTTTATTGGAGAATCTGGTTGTCCATCTGGTGGTCCAGCTTCACTCCCATAATTACCTGGGGTGAATGAGCCAGGTTGAGAGGGGAAGCGAAGAGATGTTGCAACACCTTCACAGGGCTTGTCGGAGCCCAGGACCACTCTTTTGTCTGCATTGTCATGAATAAAGAACGACAGCGAAGAGGAAAAAGGAGGGAGGGTCATACAAATCACAGACACTAAACTCCCATGCACTTCTAATATTATTTAGCCAGGCCTTAATGTTGCAGCTGAAGCATTCATGCATTGCATTATGAAAATGTGAGGCAGATTCATATAATGGATGGGATCTTTACTTTTTGCATGCTGTTCCTAACTGTTCAACAAAGTTGCCATCAGGAAGCACTCAGTATTAACCTTAATTTATCTAATACTAAAATGAAGCAGCAAAAGAACTTGGATCTCATCGACTAATACTTGTAGGACAATCATCACACGTGGCTATGGTGACTGCATGTCAGCTGCAATTTTTATAGCAAGGGTACACAACTTGCTATAAACTTGCAGGCTTGAAAGAAGTAATGTTTCAGTAGTATTTATCTGATGACTTGCTTGAAAACAGCATATAACATTTTCTCAGTGAAAACAGAGTATTTGATTATAAATTCTCCAATGATTAGCCTTCTACATTTGAATACGTTTTAAGTTTGAGTAATTTTTTTGCATACACATGTAGCTAGGTAAAAATTTGCGACTGTGTTGGATATTTCTTTCTTTTTAAACCCAGGGTTTTTTGTTTTTTTTTAAACTACAACAACAACAACAACAACAACAACAACAACAACAAAAACAATGAGTAAAGTGGGGGTGAAAGGTATACAGGTTTCATAACCCTCACCTTTGTAACAATTAACCATGAAATGGATTTTAGAGTAAAGTCAATACTGTGCTAAATGTTTCACAACATGAAAAATATTGTGTTTTATTGTGGCTGCAGTTATATGCAGGTACAGAGCAGTGTGGGAAATTCTCAATCAGCACACAGAAAGCTAGATGACTTTGGTTGCTCTGGTTCTCTCTGTCCAGTCAACAGACTGCAGTATTTTCGGTGCTACTTAAAGTCCAAAATTTTATCTGTAGTCCCTTTATGCTATTTCTTAAACAAATTATGTAAATAGTTTCATAATTATTTTATTCATAAATAATAATATAATACTATTTTGCTTGAGTGCAGATGATGTGTTAAGAAGTCTCAGACTGAGAACCCCCCCCCGAAGTAGTACAGCTTAGGACACTACTGTATCTCTGGCCAGACTAAAGCAGAACGAATATGCTATGCCTTGGGTGGTCAGGGTGCTAAATCCATGCCAAATCTTTTTCCCAAGGAGTACATACAGTCCTAGAAAAAAATTAGGAGCACAGTGAAAAACGTTTGAGTCACACAGTTTATTAACAATTTATTGTACTATGTGGGTATGTTGGCACATCCGTACCTGTACTAAAGAGGCAAATCTTTTTTGATACTATTAACTACCAAAATCAAACATTGACTAATGCTCATTTAATTTATCGGTTACTATTGTTAAGCTGATTCTGTGCAATGGCTATCTGGCATGCATAAAGACCAGCCAGTTTCTGAGTAAGGAGTGGAATCCCTACCAACCAGGTAATTTGAAAGGCACTACCAGGCAACAGGAAACACAAAAAAGAGAAGATTTTGGAGTCTACCACAGTGAATTGTACAGTCAGTGTTAAATACAATCTAGAATTTAAGTACCAATACTATCCAAAATTCAACTTTCACTAAATGATTCCTTAACTCAATAAAAAGAAATCCTCTTTGGGATTCCAGGAAGCAGTTATACTCAGTTTAAGATACAATGTTACAATTAGCCAATGAAAATAAACCAATTATCTTCACTTGCACACTATGCTTGTGAAGTATTTTACCATTTAAAACACTTTGATCAACACAGACACTTAAAGAACTTAATTCGTTGGACTGATCAGTTATTTGCTACATAATTAGTATTTGTTTTCTGCCTATTATAACATAATCAAAATTATGTAATTATCTGATACCAAAAAGGATAAAATTATGCCATGAGTTAGATAATACTGCTGTCCCTGTGCAGTTAATCAGGTCATTTGAACAACATCATTTCCTCAGTCACACAGTTGAAGAGGCTTTTACAGTCACTTTGAGTGCAGGATCCTGCTTTCAAGACACAATATACTGGAGCCCAAAGAGTTCCAAAGAAATTCTAAGCAACTGTTCCAACAATCAAATGATCCTTTCCAGCACCAATAATCTCCTTTGTCATTTTCAACAAACAAAACAAACTATCATGACATGGTGTTGGCAGCTGTAAAAGGAAATTAGCATCAGCTGCCCAACTCAACCTGTGCACACCAACCTCTACTTACTCATGATTGCAATTTAACTTTTACTTTTATTATCTTATAAAACTCTTATTATCTTATAAACACTTATTTTGAGATCCACTAGTTTTGTAATGCAAGGTTCAGGTTTGACCGTATTTGAATGAGCCTTGCGATGTTAGCATAACCCCAATATCCTTACCCCTTTTCTACCACTGCATAGACACACTTTTCCACTGATGGCCAACTGACTGATCCACTTTGTCTTGTATAAGACTCCCACTTCCCTTGACCACAATACAATGCCTTGTTCAAACTAGGCCACATGAATGGACTTTTCCATCTTGCCAAAAGCATTTTAATTCTTTGGTTCTGTACTAGTAAACAAAGCCCAAAACAGCCTGTGTTCTGAAAACATATCCACTGATGTTAGTCAAGAGCTAGGGCGACTTGGTTAGAACCTTGACTTCCAAACAAACTATATTTCATCAGTGATTTCACAAACATGGATCAGATAAAGTCGATAACAACTTTGCTTTGTAATAATCTGCCAAATAAGGCCTTGGTGTTTTTCCACATCTGATTTATGTAATCAGCTCTCTACAGTAACTTGCTTTAAGTGTTTTTTCTATGTGATCTGAGAATAGCAGTCATTTGTTACAATTAGAGAAAAACCTAATTTCTCCCTCAACATTAGATTTCATTTCTGACCTTCAGGTATGGGATAAACCCCCACAGGAGCCAGCAAGCGGACCTTGGGGTGAGGTGTTGGGTCACAAAATGTCTATAAATAAAACTTATTACAACAAAACATGTAAAAAACAGAAACTAGTTCAGTTTAGTACTCTGTCTTTTTCATTTATTTACTTTAACACAATTATTATAAATTATATATTAATTAATTTATGGCAAAATATTGTAATATGTAAGCCAAATGATGAGAAGGAGACAAGTTGTTAAAAGTTTAAATTCCATGGGGACAGGTCTCATCATTCCTCAGTTAAAGTGAATGGGTTGGATACTTGTGTGTAATGGTAATAGTGTGACTGTTAATAACGCCTGAACTATATCTTACTATATATGTAACAATTTGGCAAAAACTACCTTCACAGTATTGGATACCATTTGTTTACATAAGTGTGGACCTCTAACACTGAGAAAAATCACAGTATAAAAAGAATCTGGAAATAAAGAAGCAGAACCGGTAAAAAAACCCTACTTTTTAATGCCCAAGCAAGGATGAGAGACATGCACAAAGCCTATGAAGCTATAAGCAGATAGTGGGGTGGAGGGCAAGTGAGCAGCCACAGGCAATGGCAAGCCCAGGCCGCTGGGCGGTGGATGATATCTCCAGTGCCACTCATCCTCCAGGGCCAGTTGTTACTGGAGCTGAGGGGGTGCTCGGATACTAGGGCATCAAGAAGGTAGGACCACCCCCTGGGGACACCAACCTGATCCATTTTTAGGTTTCTGCTCTTGTGCGCACAATGTGAACTTGAACTTCTCTGCTTTCTTAAAATAAGGTGGCAATCTTGGGATTATCTTGAACCTACAGTGAGTGCTGCTGACCTACATAATGCTTGCTAGCAGGCAGTAAAGACTGAAATGGAGATTGCCAGCAGCTGCAGTGACTAGGTTTTACATATCTAATTCTTGGTGTCTGTACAAATATTAGAGATTGCCAAGAGCAAGCAGCAGTGAATTCTGAAACAGAAAAGCTGGTGATTCATGCCAATTTGATCAATCACCTCCAAGGCAACTGAGGCACATTGTTAAAAATGTACCACAAATATCTGTGCAAATTCTGTTGATTGAGCTTCTGCTGCTTATTATATAGCTATGTCCTGATATATTTCATGCAGCCCTAGCAATAAACTAACAAGAAACCAGTCAATAGGTCATGTTGGCTATTAACGGCGTTAGTGGGTAAGGTTTCATCTCAAGTTGCAGAGAGGGTTGGGGGAGGGTGAAGACAATTACCCGTGCCATATGTCTTTGAAAATAGGAGTAGCTGTGCTACCTGGCTAACTAACAATTAATGCAGTTACTAATATTTAGCCATGTTGGAAACCGATGGAATACCATGACAAGGTTTGTAGGAAGAGGGGTAGGTAAATACCAGTCGAGCTGGGAAAAGAGCTGGGGCCAGGAAAAGAGTTGACTATATTGTTGGTTTTCTTTGCAGGTTTGTTCTATTTTCATTGGACTCTTTGGAGCAGGAGAGGGGCACTAGAAAAAAGGAATGACGTACAGCAGTACAGCAGCAGAGAGTACAGGACAGAGGGAGAAAGCAGGCGAGCAGCGTAAGAGAACCATACACTTGCCTTGAGGAGACTGAATGAGAGATACAGGCGAAGAGGAAAGAAAGGAATCTGAAAAAATAAAGGACAGAAGAATGAT
>JAPZDV010000016.1:839146-869621 GCA_029814665.1 Acanthurus lineatus
AGAATGATCATCCTAGAAGGGGTAAATAACTCCTATCAACTGTACTCATTTAAATGAATGCATTTAAATAAAGAGAAAGATAAGATAGAACTTATCCAGCCTTAACAAATCTACATGCTATACAAAACTACTTCAAATAAAGACCAGAGAAGACTAATGATAAGAGAAATGCCCCATGCATATGCTCATATTGTTTACTTCAGTAAACCTATGATTACTTTAACACATGCACTTAAATTTGCTACACAGGCAAGACCAAGACATTTATTTTAAGCAGACAAAAGTACTTCTCACTTTGCTTTGGTGTTATGTCAAGCAAACTGAAGTGTTATCTACAAACTGACTACAACCAAAAGACCACCATTTCCTCTTTAGAACTCCTCCTATGGTTTTATGTTTATGAGCTAGAAACCAGCAAGACACAAGACTCAAAAGGTTATGAAATGGTTTGGCCTAGGCCCCTCAGGTGAAGGCAATCTTAATGTTGCAGCATATAATTAAATAAAAGTGTTCCTCTTACAGGTTGCGTTTGCTACTTTTTTAGAAAGACATGATTTTCCCTGTTTGGTGTGAGACCTAAACTCTATTCAAGGTTTTGGGATGAATGGAAACACCAGCTGAAAGCTATTCCTTCACCTTATAGCAGTGTTAGATCTAATGCGTTCATGCTTGTATGGAAGGAAATCTTTTTCATTCAAAGAAAAGCAACTTTGAAACCATTTCAATTTCATGCTTTTTCTTGCGTTTGAAATAGAGCCCCCACATCAAGATAAAGAGGAAGTTGTTAGAGTTTACACCTCACTTTCATTCGTCATCAGGAGGATTAGGAATGCCAGAAGAAAAATATGTAAGGAGGTGTGGCATCTCTCTTCAGCTCAAGAAGGGTGTAGAGGTTGGAGTTTAGACAGGCCGGGCAGGTTAGGGTTGTTGTGCCCTTGTGGTGCTGCATTCCTTCTCTAAGATTTAAATGACAGTTGCCCTTATAACACACCACACCTTCACTTTTTGACCAATGTCAATGTAAGCTCCTCATCTTACTTGTATTTCCACATTTGTTAGAGGTGAAGTGGTGGGAATAGTGTTAAGAAGGCAGCACAGAGATTATGTATATAGGTAAAGTACAGACATAAATATGAAAATAAAAAATTTTATTGCAAACTTTTTGCAAAGCAAAATATAAATAATACTTTATACAGAATAATACTTTAATGACAAGTCCCCATAAACACAACTCAAATCTTTATCATATATTTGGTTACCACAGTAATTACAAAAGTATGTGATAAGGGAAATGGGTGTTTTCTGTGAAATGCAACCTTTGTGTTGGCATCTTGTGGATGTAACCTTGGAAATATCAAGCAAACAGATAAATTTTTTCCTCCTTTCGAAAAAAATCTTTTAAAACCACCTGGGTGGACCCCATTGTCCTGCCCCCTGCTGCCATTCCCGGGCCTGCCATATGCCCACACATCCAACTCCTCCCAAACATTCTGGCCAGTTGCCTGAAATGATCAGTTCACAATCCTACAAGTCTGAAAATCACCATCTCCTCCATTTTGATCATTACTATTGATTATTATTATCATAATTATTATTCTAAGCCTTGCTTTTTACCCATTTAGCCATCCTTATAATAAAAGTATCTTGTGTTATGCCACAAGCACAAGTCAAACACAACCTTGCAGCTGAAAGTAATTGGATGAATTGTACTGTATTTGTCTTAATGGCTGTAGTTTTCAACCTTAACTGTTCATCTGTCCTGTTTCTTCTTGCAGAGTTTTATTGCACAAACTGTGCAATGTCCTTCTGTAATATTGCACCAACCGTCTCATTTTTCGTATCATTGTACTGCATCAATAAATAGTTAAAATGAAACAAAAATACACAAATCCAAAGAGAGCTGTACATGACCCGAGTGCACTTGACATTGTCTAAGGCTAAGCAGAGAGAGAAAAAACAAATCTGAATACATAAATCAGAACTGACATAACACATTTAAATTAGCACAGAGATTTAACTTTTAGGTTTCAGATCGGTCCTCTTTACTGAGCATTTTAAACATTTATGGTAGCACCAAACAAACTGGAAAACACAACACCTCTCTATAAAAGTGTGCTAACAAACATGTTAGAAAACAATTTCCTATTCCTGTATACTGCAATGTGAGCATCCCAAAGCTGTTGTATTTGTAGCCAATGTTAAAGATCAGTATTCATTCTCCTCTAACTCTGGTTTTCCCCATCTACTAAGAAAAACATCTGGATCTTTAGCTGCAAGCAGCCACATTTTTCAACAGCCAACAAACAAACAAGCAAACAAATAAGCCTGCTGATTGGTGCAGGATAAGGGGTGTAAAATAGGTTTACTAGAGCTTTTAGACCAAAAAAACAGCTGCTGCTGAGGCTGAAGAGATTAGAGCATTTGTGCTCTTCAACCAAAACAATGAGCTAAAACAGACTGATATCCTTTGTAGGGCTGAGGACATTTTTTTGGCTTTGTCACTGCAAGCATGTCCTTTCATTTAGACATTGTGAATGGAACCATGGGGCTGAGCAATAGGACAAAAACATGATCACAATCATTTCTTAATACTGATTAATATCTATAACTAGCTTGACAGATACAATGTGATGTTGCCAGTTTGAAGGGTAATCCTTACAATGATTGAACCCGAGGTTTATTAGTTAAACTTTTAAATATAATTTAACAGAAAAAATAGAATTACATAATGGAGATGTTAAACTGTAAAAACAGTACTTGGCTTTGAGGGTATTTTATGATAAAAGCATATATTCAATAATATTTAAATGTAAACTTAAATTTGTACAGATGCTTTATTACATGCTTTATTAAACAAAAAAATACAAGCTTGTGTTCTAATTTATTATATGTGTGGTCGCTGGAATTATACTTTTTCCAGGTGACAGAAAGTTTTGTTGTTTTTCCTGTCTTGTTTTGAATCGATGCCATCTTTTGCAGACTATCTTAGTCAGCACTGTAATTGACAATTTCGGCCACAACTTTATGGTACTGACAGGCAGCAACAAAAACCTGACAGAGAGCAGAAGCAGAAACACAAAACTCACTTTTTTGCCCCTCAGTTTCACAGAATATTATTCCTCTTTTACAAAGGACATCCATGTTTGTATCCACTGTGTTCACTAGTAGCTCGAGCAATGTATTGCTGGAGGACATGGGCAGGCACTGTGACAAGCAAACAGAAATTGCAGACTAATTGGCTGTTAGCATTTAATTTTTTCTGTGCGATAGCTTATTATAAATGTAATTTTTTATCATGTTCCCCTATCAAGATTGTTTCATCATCCAGCTCTATTGGATTCACTGTTAATATATAACACACTGATTTATGGAACACTGTCCTATGTCTAGCTGTGTCCATTGAAAAAACAATTATTATTGGTCTGTGTGACAAGGGGCTGTCCCCATACCGTCACATCAACATTCTAAATACCTCGGTTCTCCTGTGAGAAATCTGTCATCGGCACATGAGCTAGAAGTGAGCTTTGCCACAGTGTGGTTTTGAACCTCTTAGTCTCATCTCTTAGTGGAAGTGACAGTGCAAAGTGGGTCTACTGCAGTGCCTGTCATCTCTGCCCTGGTGTTTCAGCTATCCTGTACTGTCCACCCCTGAGGGCTATCTGATTGCCTCTATGACCTCAGTGATATGGTCAGCTATAACAGGGAGTAGAGGGAGGAGGGCTTTCTTGGCAAGACAAGTGCAAAAAGAGAAGGAAGGGGAAAGAACTCTGTGTTCCTTGAGGCTTTGCATGTGTGTTTCACTTTCAAGTTGTTTAAGCACATATCATGATCAACAGATAAAACATGTTTTATTCACTGAACTATAAGTTCATTAAAGGACACTGTTAAATTATGTTCTTTTTTTGACCATAGAAGTAAACAGAGAGAACAAAAAATTACCCCTTCATGCAACCTATTATTTGCAGTCAGTTTTTAGGAAAGAAATGTGAGTTGATTTGTACAGTAGGAATATTAGTAAACTTAGTACAGTACTTTCAAACAACTATTTCATTAAAATAATGTTGTGTAGGCTAAGAGGAAAAAATATAATAATCAAGTGTTTTAGTGATCACTTTATCAAAGGTAATATGCCTCCAGCAATATGAAGGTTGACTGGCACATGGCAGAACATTCCCATGAGGAAATATGAACACAGCTCTAATGCTTAACAGACCTACGGTTGTCAAACACTAAGCTGGGGGTTATTCTTGGGTGTATCAGAGTGTGTAAAGTTGACAAACATTCTTAACTGTTTCCAATTATGATATAACACATATGTGGTTTAATTCCATCGCTTGCTTCCCCTAAAATGGATGCAATGTAGTTTGAGAAATGAGGTCCTCATTTTGAAGTGTGCCACTTCCTTTGTGGCTAGTGTCACTCATCAGTGTGCAAGTCAAGTGGAATGGGCTCAGCTTCAGACAGAAGCTGGAAGGGCCAGGCCATCTGGTAGCTGTGACGTCCAAAGACTGGAAGATAAACCTACTGTAGATTTCTATTACAAATACTACAAAAAGAATAGCCTAATATGGACAACGCATGTGTCATATGTGTCATAAGGTCTTTAAAAGAATTCCAACGTATTACTAATGTGCCAATTATTCAAGGATATATAAAATACATGAGGGGGGTGCTGCATTGTGGCTAGGAAAAAAAGCTAAGGTATTGTCATAGCAAACAAACACTGCCTGTACATTCAGTTTCAAATTAAAAGCCTATCAGATAAAGGGATGGATGCTATTTTAGTCATGGCAGGTTTTAATGTCAATAAGTTGCTAAGGAAGAGGTAATTTTCAGTGAGTGTATTTTGATATTTAAAAAAAAAAAAAGAAAAGAATAAACGATAAGTGAATGAGAAAAATAATTCTGTTGTAATGTAGAAGCATACAATATGCTAAAGACAAAAACATTTTTTTTAAATAACAGCAAATTAAAACAGAGGCAGATCAGAGGAATGGTAGGCTTTTTCCTAAAGTATATCATATACCTACATAACAGAGGAGTGCAGGCTTAAATAAATGTTTCTTACGTGAGCATGTCTCAATTAGGGCCTGGTTCTTTTTGCAGCTTAAGTAAATAAAAGCAACTATTTGAGAATTTTTCTTATATTTCTATATTTTGCCTACTCTTGAATACTCATCCTGCTCTTAACAGTATTGTACTAGTAAACTTTGCTTTCATTCTGAAATTAAACAATCGAAATTCATGGTTAAGCAACACAGTGAAAAACATAGCCAAGAAATTTCGGACAGATTCACTCATAATAAATAAATCATTAGCTTTGGCTAAGCTCGCAATAAATATTTGTCTTTTTTATGTCAAATGAACACAAATCCATTCACTAAAATAGACCATTCTCCCCAACATTCTAGGTTTTAAAGTATTAATAATAGAAAAAAAAGATGATCTCCAAACATTTTTTTATGTGGGTGCAGAGAAGTGCCCTAAGTCCACACTTTGAGGTGACCCAGCAGTGCTGTAATGACTAAGGTTTGCAGAGGGCATCGCCTGTTATCTGTCCCAGAACGTTTAAAACAACTGTAATCACTGTGAGTTTGGTTTTGTCTTTTGTTCAGAGCCAAGTCTTTTTGAGTCTGCCCTAGAAAACATGGCACAAAAAATAGCTCAAAGAAAAATTCATAAAAAGCTATGCCTGTACAGTTTATGACACAGCTGTGTGAAACACTACTGAATTTTAAACATACTATGATGTATGTTTAGTCAATAAACACCAAGCATTCCCCTGCAACAAATACTAAAATTTTGCATTTCTTTGTGGGGCTGACCCTCTCTGGTTGTTTTGTTCATATATTCATATGTTGTCCAGCTGCACTATGAGTCATAACTCTTGCCCCCTCCATGTTAGCAGGTGTATCAGGGGCCATACTCAATAATCAAAGTATACATTCAATACATATTCTCCAAAGATGGTCTCTGTTGTTTTAGGTATTATGCTGTTGGTAACATGATTCTGATTAGTTTGGTTTCAGTTTGTAACTTGATGATTAAACAGGGGCTGTTACATCATGATTGACAGCTGAATATACCCTGAGACTGAGCTGGGCAGCCATATGGGCAGGACTTTGATACTGCAGCTCTGGTTGGATGCTGGTAACTGTTTTGCTTTCATGTTGCTCTGCTTCGTGTAGAAGTTACTATTGCTGCCCCAATGTAAGCTCAGCTAACAAAGCTTTTTTGCTATACAAAACCCCATTTTCCCTGATCCTCACCTGCTGCATGTCAATGGATTTTATAGACAGGGCCTGAAGGTAACAATATCACTACTTGTGAAAAATAAATGCAACAATTGAGTTCCATTTTCTTGGCAAAGTTGTGTAACTTTGACTAGCCCTCAACGCAGCTGTTATTTTTCTCAAACAAGCAACGCTGATTTCAGAGCAGGCAGAATTTAAGTTAACCACGATTTTCTTTCGTCGAATAAGACACTGGATTCTAATTATTAAAGCTTATGATTTGAGCATTTTTGTTACAATTTTTTCAGTCATATGACATCACATGATGGTAAACATAGAAAAAAATCATGGTGCTCAAAGCTTTCTTAAGTGGTTTTATGTGCTTACTTCTGTGTCCTGGTACATTTCTAGAAATCTTTGCTGTCCTTTTAGTGATACCAAATTCAAAATCAAACTGAGACTCAGGGAGGCAACGTGCCACACCCTGCACCTCCGGTTATTGCCCAAGCCCACATGTGCTGTAATTCTTTAAGGCCTTCAATCCTGTTGATTGACAAAACATGGCTTTGAAGGATTCTTACACATTTCACATGTTGAGCCATGGAGTTCAGATCAGACAGCTTAACAAACACAAGCATATACACAGGCTCAGGCACACACACACAGACACATGCATACACACTCCCTGCCACTCCCTCATAGACAATAACCTGCCCATAAGGCCCTAAGGGACAACCATGTCCCTTTGTTTTGATATTTTAATATGTCTTGTCTATACCGTGAAACTGTGAAATCTAGACCAAAAAAATGAAGGCAGTGACAGTTGTTTAACAGCAATGAAAGACAGTACTGAAGCATGATATTTTCTTGTGGGGCTGTTAACCATTATCAAAATCATGAAACAAAAAGGCCAATGTGCCTTTAAGAGGTCCTCCCTATACTGGCAGTTGCCCAGTAACAATGCATCTGCAGTGCAGAGTGCAACATTTAACCACAATAACGCTTTGTCACTCTAAACGTTTTAGTGAAAAAAGCTATGTAAAGTTCATTTACTTATAAACAAAAATACTAACCTCATAGAGTATGATGTAAGACAATATTAACAGGCAATAGGATACAGATTCCATTTGGACTAACTTCAATAGCAGTACGCAGTTTAATAAAAATGTGTCTTTTTTCTCAAATTATCCCCACTAATTTCGTAGTCTTTCTTAATTAGACTCATTAATATTAACATAATAAGGCTGCGTATTGGTAAGCAGCAACGACTCCTGTTTTACTGTTTAGCTGGCTATTTCACTGCCAAAATATACTGTTCAGTTCAATGTCTTCCTTATGCTCAACAACACTGTATACGTGCTTCTGCTTACCAGGGAGGAAACCAAGAGTGACAGATTGATAAAAGCCGTTTTGTGTTGAGTTATCGGCATGTAACCTACGTACCAGCAAAGGCCAAGGCTACATAGGGCATGATTAGTAATGTTAGCTATGTATCCGGGCAAGTTCGCTAACACAGGTTTTTCACACATATCTGCAACAAGTTTAAACAACCACGTATAGGACAAACAAAGGTCGCGTAAGATAGAGGTTTCTTCATAACGGTAATTGCATTTCTGAATTGAAATATTGCGTTATAAACTGTAAAACCAAAGAAATCATCAATATGCCTGAAGATTAAAACCGAAACACAAATGGTTTAAGAGTACTTAATGGTTAAAAAAGTGGAGATCGGAATTGAGCTAGCTAATGTACTGTTATGCTATTTCTTACCAGACAGCTTTGATTCTTTGGTAGCAGAATTTTGTCCATCGGCAAACCCCTGCGACGATGATATCTGGGCGGACTGAGTCATTGGATCCATTTTACTGTAGTTACAAAACAACTGCACAAAGATAGTGAAATACCTGTCTTTTCAATTCAAATAGTCCTATACTGTTCTTTGAAAGCGTATGTTTCGTCTGACTTTCCCCTAAATTCCCCAAGAGTGGGACTTGGATCCGCACCTTTACGCAACGTCCGAGCACTGAGAGATAAGCGGAGATGGAGGGAAACAAGGCGGACTATGGAGGAGGGGAAAATAAAACATGTCGGAGTGAGACACGTTTGAGGTCTCATCTTAAGCTCCGATATCTCAACTCCAACTTGAGAAACATGACTTGTCTCTGAGTTGAAGTATGATAACATAAAACCTTGCAATTATTGTATTTGCCGTTTTCTAACTTGTCCTTCATGCTAACTGCCTTTTGGATATACATTTCAGCTACTTTGTATTGTAAAATACAACTGTTTTGGACGGTATTTCCAATTCTAGTATGAGGTTTATAAACGCTTAGAAAAACTCGACAGCAATTGAAGGCAGCAAGAGGAATATTCTTGAACACAGACACCATGTTATACCTGCTGTGGACAAAAGTGGGTTCTCTTTATACTGGTCATCGGTTGTTATGTCACTGGAGGCTGCATTGAATGAATTTGGGGTAAATTATACAAATATTTCTGCAAAGTAGCTGACTCAATGTGCTCTGAATGCATAAATTGATGTATTTTTGAGCTTTTTTTTCAAAAAAGAGACAGCCATCACCACATTGATCATATTCTCTTGAATAAAGGTATAAGGTGCAGTGACTTCATAGCTACAGCACAATGTAAATTTTAAACTGGGTTATTTATTGTCTGTTCTCCATTATGTAATGGTTACCTTTGTTCCATTTTGTAGCAATATATCAAATAATGACATCATGCTGCCCTCTATTGGGGTTTCAACAAATAACATGCTTTGAACTACATTTCCCGGCGTACTTGAGAGGAAAGCTTGTGCGCAGTGGTAAAGATCTTTAACCGTAGGGATGGGCCTGTCGAGGTTTAGCCGCGCTGTGTAACGAGCTGCGTATCGCTTATGAGATCTACTCTGTTACGCAAACGTAGCGAGCGGTGACACACTTCAAGTGAGTTTTAGGGCAGACCAAACTGCGCGGCAAAAGAAGGGGGACACAAACAAAAACATGTGTCTGAGGCTGTGAGAAAAACGGGTATGTAAGCTCTAACACATAGGTCAGTATTTACGCTGATAAGACCTAAGGATAAAATCAGGTTGAGGCATATTGAGGAGGCATATTTCGAAGGAGTGCTAAGGGATAAGCGTTATACAAAAGTGGTGAGTTTAGCTAAGTAGCCGCTCGTTAGCTTGTTAGCTGCTTCTCTCAATAGCCAGCTGCTCCTAACCGGTTTGCCACATTGTGGATTACTTTCTTGTCCGGGAGTATTTTGCATTCTGTATCTCATTTAGCTAAAAAAAAAGCTTTTATTCAATCATAAAACTAACACCGATAGTAAACATGAATGGGTACCGTTAGCTTACGTTAACTTAACTTAGTAAAGTTAGCTAGTTAGCCTACGTCAGCCAACCAGTTAACGGTAGACAATTGATTAATCTATTGAAGTATTGCAGTTTATAGTGATGGACTCTGAGCATCGGTGGTGCTTTGTTGTGACTTTCACGAAATAATATTTGTTATAGTTATGAACATCTTAGAGCTTCTATTGCAGGTCTGTATTGAATGTGGGAGTGCCCCGCCCACCAAAGCGCCATACAGCCCTGATAGCGGCATTGATGTAACCAACATTATGCAACGAGTCAAGCCGCTCCGCCGTTGGTCAGCGTATAGGTTTATATTCTTTTTATCTAGGACGAGGCAGTTCTAATTAAATTGAAATTTTTATTCTGAGTCTCAAAAGGCTACTCATTAATGCTGAAACATCCAAATACTCAGAACACAGTACCAAGCTCTATAAAATATATGACAAGAAATATTGCTTTGCATAGTGGAAAAGTGTAACTTATATAGGCAAACTAATTAAAATTTAAGAGATGTTAATTACATCTGCGGATGTAGTACTCTAAAAAGTACAGTCTAAATAATATATTTAAATAATCATATGAAAACTGATTGTCCATAGACTGACGAAGTTTTGAAAACAAACAGCATTTCTAAAACCATTTCATTTTTCTTAAGCAAAATGGAAAGGTATCGTGGTATTGTTACTTAAATTTTATTCAAATGTGAGGAAGTTTACCCTTTATTTGAGTAACATTTGATTAAAAAACTAAAGCAACCAGCTTTGGAAATAATTGAGCCTTTTTTAAAAAATATTTCATTTCATTTACTTATTTGTTTTAATATTTTGTTTATTGTTATCATTATTATTGCTATCATTAAGAGCAAGTGGGCTCAAATGTAAGAGCTATAGACAGAGTGGGTAGGCAAAAAAATATCATATCCTAAAAATAAAGAATCCAGCTTTGTACAGATACAGTGTGTTAATAGCAATGTATAGTTGAACTGACCTCTTTGTAACATTTAGCACTGCAGGTGAGGAGAGCATCTAAGTTGACTGACGGTGGACATCATGGGTTTGCACTCAGCCCAGAAGAAGCACTTTCCCCTGCGAGGGATCGATGGTGTGGTTCAGCTGTTTGATGCTGAGCTCCGCAAGTCTGAGCCTGACCTAGCCCTTCTCTCACTGGTCCTGGGTTTTGTTGAGCACTTCCTAGCTGTAAATAGAGTCATTCCAATAAATGTTCCAGGGGTCCGGTTTGAGCCACTTGAGCCGGACTGTCCCAACTCTTGTTTCCCTACAGTGGAGCTGGGCATGATATCTGCACTGTACGAACGCTTCACAGCCCAGATCCGTGGGGCAGTGGACCTGTCCCAGTATCGTAGGACTGCTGCAGGGTCCAGCAGGGAGCTGGTGAAGAAAGTGTCAGATGTGATCTGGAACAGTCTAAGCCGCTCTTACTTCAAGGATCGAGCTCATATCCAATCTCTCTTCAGTCTTATCACTGGTACAACTTTACAAAGAAAAAAATAATAATTACATGAATACATTTTTGTGCCAATTTAGAATTAGTGATGTAATATTTATGAAAAAAAAATGTTTTACTTCAACCAGGTACCAAACTGGACAGCTCTGGTGTGGCATTTGCTGTGGTAGCAGCCTGCCAGGTTCTAGGTCTGAAGGATGTCCACCTGGCATTGTCTGAGGACCATGCCTGGGTGATTTTCGGCAAAAATGGTGAAGAGACAGCTGAGGTCACCTGGCATGGAAAGGGTAACGAGGACCGACGAGGACAAACAGTGTCAGCAGGAGTTAGTGAGAAGGTAAAATCAAACTCTGGTTATCTTAAATATTAAAACCCTCCCAAATCACTTGAACAAACCCGAAATACAGTTCAAATTAAGAATACAAAATGGTAACTAAAATGTAAATGTAGGCACCTGTTGTTTTTTTGATGAGCTCTTTGTGACACCAGAAAAGATCAACAAATGCATATGACTTAGCAATATGCAGCATAATATGCTGTCAGTGAACAGATTCTAATTCACTCTTGTGTGTATATGTAGGACAGATATTGTAGAAATTCATACCATAAACTGCGTAAAATAAGTTATCTGTCAGTTTATATGACTTAATGTTTAAACCTCTGGGTTATAAGTCAGCCAGTAAATCATTGTGAACAGACCAGATATGAGGTATATCATTTTTTTCTTTGGCCTGGACAAAGTGCTCCACATTAAAAGTGTAAATCCCCCTGAGTCAGATTTAGTCAGAGCATTGAGGGGGGTTCTGGTGCCGGGTTTTATACATAAAGTGATAAGTAAGTTTCTTAATTAAGATATCTTGTGCTCCTGTTTTTACAAGCTCTCTAAAAAACTTGTAGGACCTTTCTATTGGTGCATTTGGCCACAGTGAATTAAATCATGTGTGCTGAATTGTGTCTTCAGTAGCAGTTAAGACATGCAGAGGTGTGCCTCACTGCATGAGATGGACCCTCTCTAGAGTAGAGCTGAACACCATCCTCCATGTGTTGCATAGCTCAACTCATGTCCATGCAGGAGACCAGAGAGTAGACCAAAAAGGCACATCTGTGTTTTCAACTGTCAGTACTTTTCTAGTTTCGAACTGAATTTCTGTGGTTTGAAGTTTCGTTTCTCTCCATCATCCCTTTTTGTACTTAAAATATCTGCTTTATGTTGCGATTTTATCATGCTCACATGCACCTGTAAAAGAGCCATATAAAATTGCTGCCGATGAAAATCAAACATTTCCTGATTTTGCAGGTTCACTGTAAGAACATTTAAAAAAAAAAAAACTAGGGATTTTTATTGTTAAGAATCTACAAGAAGTAAAATGTGTTATTCTCAGAATTAGCAGAGCTTTGTCACAGGCACTTCTTCATTAATGGCAAATCTACTAATGCTGAAAGAAGCAACAGAGTAGCAGCAGAAGTAGTCACCATGACGAGGCTGGATAAAGGGCTGTAGACAACAGGCTTTTACTGCATCTCTACTAACAGCTCACTTCCTAATGAAGGTGGCCCTTCCTAGATGTAGACAGTAAAGGAAAGCTGAACGTGAGCAGAATGTGAGAGTATTATACAAACTAGACCTTAGACACAGACAGTGTAAGGTATTCGGCATTTACTTCCTGTTATTTTAATATTCACTTTGTTTGCGTTTGTGTCTCTCTCAGAGTTGGCTGTATCTGAAGGGCTCCTACATGAAGTGTGACAGAAACATGGAAGTGGCCTTCATGGTTTGTGCCATCAACCCCTCACTGGATCTTCATACTGACAGCTCTGAGCTCCTGCAGCTACAACAGGTGAGCAGTGTCACTTAAAGTATGCCTCGGGCTGTTACAGGTCTGGCTTTTTAATCTGTCATAGCACACCACCGTCTTCGGTTTCACAGCAGATGTCAGAGGAAGTGGTGACCTAAATGTCAGGGAGCCAGTCTGAAACTGAACAATGTGATGTTCTCTCAGATATAAAATGACACATTTTTAAGATGAGAAATTCACATGATCTTTTTTCAAATGTCCTGCAGAATGGTGCACAGAAATGCATTTTGCCATATGTTTACTCAGTCTGAACTTGGCTTATCAGAGTTACATTTGGTGTTCTTTGAGTTTTTCATTTACACAAACAGCTTTGACGTTTGATAGTGATTCGTATGTTGAAATAAGGCCCACATCTCTCTCTAGTTGAGGTTATTAAAGGAGCGTTATTAGAAAATAAACAGTAAATTGGTCTTAACTAATTGCAAATGTGTGGGAGTATATGTTGCACGCGTTAACACCATTGGTAAATTGCACAGCTCTTAACAGTCAATAGTCATTCTTGGTTTGATGATTTTTCTTTATTTGCTTGTATCACCCTGATCTCTTCTTTTCCTCCCTAACTGAACAGAAACTCCTCTGGTTGCTGTATGAGCGAGGTGATTTGGACAGGTAAGAGTTTGTGTTGGTGAGGTTGGTTAGGAATATTTTGTATAAAAAGTCTCACAGGCTGTATATCAGAGGTGGGAGAAAATAGATTCTTAGACGCATCTTGTGTGGATGTAAAAGGTTCTGCATTCAGATATTCACAAATTAAATTTCTGAATAAGAGTAACTGTGCAGGCAGTGTAACACCCAGACCGTCTATAGTGTACACACTCTAGAGTTATCTTGCAAGTAACGACACTTTCATCTTCACAAAGAGTCAGTGATTGTAAGTATATTTCAATTTAATGTATAAATAATTACATTAGTCAGATAAATGCTGTGTGAACTATGATGTTATCTGTCTAATTTATCACCAAGAGCCTGTTAACAGAGCAGATCAACAGTAACAAATGATACCAGCTAAACCAACACACACTGTTGGTCACACATTGACAACTTAAACCAGTTCTGATGTTAAGAAAACAACTGTTCAGTCTTTACACACTGTAAACTGGAGCAAGAGAAGCTTCCCTAGTTATACATTTGTTTCCTGTTCTGTTCTGTGCATAAGGTATCCAATGGCCATGGGCACTCTAGCAGACCTAGAAGACCAAGATCCAATCCCAGGCAAGGAGAACCCCCTAAAAATCCATCTTAAGGTAAGTCTTTGGAGACAATGCAAAGAAGTCAAGCAGCAGCAGAACTGGCAGAATGTAAAGTTTTGTTGTTGTTGTTTTTTTAATGTTAATATTAAAGCTGACACAGTTATCAGATTATCCCTCTACAACTATCATGACCTTAAAAAGTCATAAAAATATTATTTAAATATCTATAGAAAATTTGAAAAAGTGTGAAGTTATCTACCACATTTGATAATACAACTATCCAAAAAACTTAGTAACTTAGTAAAACCAATCAGGTAGGATCTGCTCCAGTGTCAGATGTTAATTGGACTGTCATTTTTCTTATGTTTCTGTTCTCTCTTTCTCTCTTTCTCTCTTTCTCTTTCTCTCTTTCTCTCTCTCTCTCTCTCTCCCCCTCTCCCTCTCTCTCAGGCTGTTAGTTCTGCGCAGAAGTACTACAACAACGAGCACATCTACCCCTACATGTACCTGGCTGGTTTCCACTACAGGCACAGGAATGTGCGGGAGGCTTTGAAAGCCTGGGCCGAGGCAGCTCAGGTTATGCAGGAGTGAGTTCACACTGCTTTTACACAGACCCAACTTGTAGGTTTAACAACCACCATCCAATGGCTCCTCTGTAAACATCATCAGTGTATGGAACTGCTTATAAGTTCTCTAATGTTAAGTAAACATTTCAAAACTCCTGAAGAAAGATTGTTGTGCCTTATGTTCAGGCCAACAAATACTGAGGCTTTTGGTTGAGCTTTCAAGTAAGTAAGTTTACTCGGTCATAGTTTATTGTCTGACTATTACAATTTGGTCCTTATCTTGTTTTTATTGTGGAGTAGTCATCAAGCAATATTGTTGTTATAGTTGTTATTTACAAAATTAACAAAAGGAATCATGTTTTTAAAATCAAAGTTAAATTTAGTCTGACAGCATAAGCTGACTATTAAGAGCCTCACTACGCTGCTTTTAACAGCAGCATTGTTATACTTTAAAAATTGGAGTCCAATAGCATGATCTCAACCAGTAGCTTCAGTCGCTGGTTCACCAAATGAACACAAGATGGCAGTAAATACATAGATACAGTATCTTCTTTGCACCTTAAATTTGGTGCAGTGAAATTACAGTGTTTTTGCTACATAGGTTGAAGGTTTTGTGGCACAAGCTACAAATTGTAGCTTAAGTTCTAGAGGACTGTTGCCGTGTCTGAGACATCACAGGTATGGCAGTTCACCATTTCCACAGACGTAAATGGTGAACAAGATTAATGTTGCGTGCAGGGCATTTGCCATACAAACTTTAACAATCCTCAGTGTTCATTCACCTGAGTGAATGAGTAGTTTATACTCAGAATTTTAATCATACTTAAAATATCATTTATATTAAAATCATTTTGATTACACAGTATAAATCTGTAGAGTATTTTGTTCTCTAATTAGTGTTTCACACGAGCAAACAGTCTAACAACTAAAATCTGAGTCTAAAAGGTTTTTGTTCTTTTACGAGATGCAACAGATATAAGTCACTGGCCATAACTAAAGTCTGTTGGCACACACCATTTAATAGAAAGCCTAATTATATAAGAGCCAAGAAGTGAATAAGAATGAATAAAATTATTGTTATTATGTTTTTCATTGCATGTGCAGCATATGTTGCATTCCACAGGCCGTGTCTTGTGACTACATCAAAGACACTTAAAGAGGACTTGATATATTTATCACCCATCTTGTACTGAAAGTGAATATAAAAATAAAGTACTGTCACTGTTGGGTTTGAGCTCTGGTTAAGATAGTTCAATATGATGACGCATTCACCACAAAGAAGCCAAGTCCCAATTAGAGAGGGTGTGGCGGTTTAGTGAGTGTCCAGCTCAGCATCCTCACACTCACTCCTTCTCTTAAAACTCGCTGTTCATAATGTGAAGCTAAAAATACCAGCACTGGGCCACAACACCACACATTCCCTTCCCGTCTATCAGCTTCCTTTTCCTGCTCTCCATTGTTTCTCAATTCCAGCTTGCCTCTGTGCACCATCTACAAGAGGGAGTGTGTGTGCAACATTATGTACAAAGAATCTACTGTAACTAATACACAGTTCATTTTTTTGTCATGTGGACTGCTACATAGCCTTCATTAATGAACATTTTGCATGTTAACATTCCTCAAATCCTCAAAAACTTCAAAATGTCAAAAGCACCCACTTAATTATAACATCTTGTAAAGATCTTTTCTGTAAGGGAAAAGACACAGGGCAGATTAAAAAAAAAATCACTTGTAAAATGACATTTTTAGTCATATCTTGCAGGTTATATTCCATCTTTCTACTGTTATTAAGAGTCCTCTTTTTTTTTTTTTTAAATCTCACCTGCTCTTGCAGCTATAACTATTTCCGTGAGGACGAGGAGATCTACAAGGAGTTCTTTGACATTGCAAACGATGTTATTCCTACTCTGCTGAAGGAGACGACTGCTGCTGCAGAGAGCTCAGGGGAGGGAGGAGAAGGAGAGGAAGGACCTGACAAGGTGAGTGACTCCCATGTCAGCAGAGGCAGTTTTGTGGCAGATTAAACTTATACCTCACTTTATTCGTTTACAATTTTGAGTTCTGAATCTTTAGCCATTTGTAGCCTTATCTTAATCTGTCTAGTAAATAACAACAGGTTGCACCACACAAACTAAGTTTCCTGTAGTGATTAGTTGTTGCTCATTAATAACACTCACTGTCAGCAGGAACAAGTGTAAAGCTAAAATGAGAAAAATACGTTATTGGGGTTGTTTAATATTTCCCTCTGCATTTCTCTCTGCATTTCTCTCTTTCTTGCAAAAGAGCAGACAGTAAAAAGTTCATCCTAAAAAAGTTTCAACATCTGCTTTCATGCAACCTGATTTAGTAAATCATTGTTTGAATCTCAGTATGCACTTAGGGTAATTAAGCGAGCTGAGCATTCCAGGTAAAAGAGGTGATGCTCTGAGCTCTATTTTACTCTACAATTCTACTTTCTCACTCCACCATGCAGAGCTGCTCAGTACATTTTGATGGAAAACTTGAATAGATTTTTAAAATTTTATTTGGTTTGTACTAAGACTGCATAAATATTTTCTGTTCTCATATACACCTGGCTGAGTTCTGATCACAGTGTGACTCAAGCCATCTCCAGGTGTAGTTGTGTCAATTGGCTCACATTTTAATTGCAATACACTGCATTTACATCTGCATTAATATGGGTTCCCTGACATCTTTTGACAAGATGTCAGGGAACAGATCACGTTTTATAGTTATAAAGGCCTTGTGGAGTGCCTTCAGTGCTATCTGACTGAAGTCAACTTTGCCAGTAGATCATCTCGTGCACGGCATCTTTGAAGGTTTTTCCTTGGTGTGTACCACTGGGCTAAAAACAAATAACAGGAAACACCGTTGCTCAAAGTTAGAATGTTGTACAAGGGATACATACTGTATAACACACAGTGAACACTAAAAGTAAAAAGAAAATAAAAAAATCTGTATTTTAGTAAACGTTCCCCCACCCCTCATTACTTCTTGCAGGAGCACCCCAAACAGGCTGCAGCCCTTTCAGCTCTGCAGGACTCAGATTGCTTTGCCCACCTGCTGCGTTTCTATGATGGCATCTGCAAATGGGAGGAGGGCAGTCCTACGCCTGTCCTTCATGTGGGTTGGGCCACCTACCTGGTCCAGTCTCTGAGCCGCTTTGATGCTCAGGTGAGAAGCTCAGAATAGCTCTGCTGCCTTCGAAGTTCGAATATTCACAGTTAATACAAGCTCTTTCTGCAGGAGAGTCCTCATGCAGCTGACATTTGGTGACATTAACATTCTTTATTGTTATCTGATCCCAAAGGTGCGCCAGAAGGTGTCGATCATCACCAAGGAGCCAGAGTCCCAGGATGATGATGACCAGTCCAGCGATGACCCCCGCGAGGGCCGCAGACGAGGACCCAGGAGGGAGTCCAAGCTGGATGAGCAGAGTTCTCCTCCTGCTGCTGCACCCACCTCCCCATCCAACCAGCCAGCAGCAGCAGTAGCAGCAGCAGCTGCACAGCCAAAGAAGGTAGGAGAGGGAGGGGGCCGCAGACGCTCCTCCCAGAGTCTGCGAGGCGGAGACACAGAAGGAAAACCCAAGTCTCCCAGCTCAGACTCTGCCTCTTCACCCTCATCCCAGCAGCAGGCCTCCCCCTCCCCATCCGGTCCTGTGGTTGTCTTTC
Source organism: Acanthurus lineatus (assembly GCA_029814665.1). NCBI lineage: Eukaryota > Metazoa > Chordata > Actinopteri > Acanthuriformes > Acanthuridae > Acanthurus > Acanthurus lineatus. Next base: position 857,488 of record JAPZDV010000016.1, read on the forward strand.
AGAGTGAGAAGATGAAGGGTATGAAGGAGCTGCTGTGTGCAGCTAAGGTGAACTCCAGCGCCATCAAGCTGCAGCTTACTGCCCAGTCACAGGTCCAGATGAAGAGACAGAAGAGCACACCATCTGGGGATTATTCCATGTCCTTCATGAAGCGACAGCGCAAGTCATTGTAGGCATGCTGATTGTTGTAGGTGTAGTTTTTGAGACTCTGGAGGACATACTGTGAACAGCAGCACGGACACCCGATCAACCTCGCTTTTGTTTGTGAAACTTTTTACCAGTGTTTTCATCCAGAGGTCCAGTTTGGTCAATATCTTGGTAGTTCTTAGCAATACTTTTTGACTTGCACACTTGAGTTGAACACCTCATATCAAGTTTTAACAGAAGAAGTGAACATTTCATTCTGTTTTTATTTAACTGTCACCAGAGAGTAAGAGATTTTCTGGTGAATTGCCTGGTTTGATAGATTGTAAGCACTCAATTGTCATTAGTTTGTGTATTAATTGGCAGCCAATTGCACACCAACTATTAACTTCTCATTGACTTACATGTGGATGTCTGAAGCCAAAGTAATATGGGTGACCAGAACAGAACATACAATTGTGTAAATACCATTAGGAACCTGTTCATGACTGAGCCTTGGAAGTGATAAATTTAGGATAGTTACTGTGTAACATTGTCCACTTCTGCTCTATCATAGCTTCTTTCTTGCTAGCTCTATGTTGCCTTACTTTGCCTTTGTTCTTTTCTAAAGTAGGTGGCCTTTAGTTTTGAGAATAGCTGAGTTAGGCCTCTTTCTATCGTGTAGAGAAGACCAGGAAGACCATGCACTGTTGAGACGGAGCCATGTTAGGTGGCCCTGCTACATCCTATTTGCTTGATAATTTGTGGTTTTTGTTCTTGTTTTTGTATTTGCAAGTAATAAAGACCGGATAAAATAAAATAAAATGATGAGGTCTTATTGTGTATTCATGAAGGAAGATGTCCACAGGTGAATAAGCTGTAAGAGGCTATACACTGTAAAAAATATCCCTCTGAACAGAGCTTGGAGCTTGTACTGCAGTGGGAGTTCTGCCATGTTCTCCATTCAGCAGGAAAGCAAGTAGCTCACTTTCTGTGGATGCACTTTCTAGGACAAACTTGAGCCAGTGTGTTTTAATATTCTGGAAGCTTCAGTACATAAGTGTGTGGGCCGTTTAATTATAAAATAAGGAGACGTATGCTGAAAATGACACATTGGTATTTATATCACGTATAAGTGCAGTTTAGCTGTTAAGTCTTGGAGATATTTCTAGCAGAGGTTAACCAGTGACTGTTTCCTCTGGTTAATGACACTACCTTGCACTCTGGTTTTGTTTTATTTTGTCAGAGATCTATTTACACACAACATGCTTTTTAAACAAAACTCCACAATATACAAAACAAAACCAAGAAATAGAACAGATTCAACAGAACGTTGGTCAAGGATGAAATATGTCACACAAGACGATTTATTAAATAATATCGTCAGACCATTTGCACATCAGAGAAATTATGTAAAATGATAACGATTTTGAAAAATATATAAATACTGATGTTAAAATAGAAAGATAGTAATTAAATTTTCAAATTAACTCAAAATTCTGAAAGTTCTGAAATACTTTGACAATTAAGACATATATCTTCTTTATTACATGATATTCAAAAGTTCTAAACATTGATGTGTTGCAGAATATAACAGGAACAAGCACAGCACAACACAAGTCCGACGCGGGAACGAAACACCACAGTTTCAAAGTTGAAAGACTGGTCCTGACACTTTTTGCAGTGTGGACTGTGTTTGCTCATGCGTGAATTGACTCCAGCCCTACTCGGGACGCGTCTGTCGCACACAGACGCTTGTGGTGTGTGTGTGTGAGGGAGGTCGGTCCTGTCACTGAACATCTGTGTGTGTGTGTCTGCCCGTCGGATCGATACGCCAGCAATTAGTCAGCTTCAATAAGTTCCCATTAACCTCTCAGTCAGTCAGATTGTGTTCGTCTGCTGCTGCTTCCTCCGACAACAGCAGCTGGGATGTGTGAGTAGAAAACCCGCCTGGCTCACAAGCAAGGACCCAAAGGTGTCTCCAAACATGGACAGGATAGGGGTGTCATTCCTGGACCCTTTGGATGATTACGAGTTAATTCATAGGATTGGGTGCGGCACCTATGGAGATGTGTTCAAGGTGAGTGAGAACGTTTCCTTGCATTTTCACGGCGGCACACGCAGAAAAGCAAACCCTCCCCAGGACGCTTTAGTTCATGACAGAAAGCTCTTCTCACAGCACACACACACACACACTGCGGGTAATTTCACTTCCTGCCATCAAGGTGAAACTGTATTTGAAGAAGTCTCTGTCATAGGCCTATATCAAGTAAAGTGCTGCATGTGAGAGTTTTTCATAACCTGAGGCGTAACATCAGGATATTTATAAAGACTGAAATGCTTCTCATGCTCTCTGTACGAGTTAGATTGTATTTTCTCCTGAAGATCACACAGTCCGCAACAAATCAGACGACACGCTGCAAACAAAATCAGATAGGGAGTAAAAAAATTTAACAAACATCAAACTTATGAGAGGCTTTTGAGGAAATAATCAGCACAGGGGGTGAACCGAAAACGTGTGTTTCTTTGCAATCACATGATAACATTAAACTGTTTAAACCTTGCAAAAAGTCCAGTCTCGTATCCTTTCTTAATATAGGCAGGTATTTCTCAAAGCACTCTATCACCCTGTTGCATCATTTGTGCCACAGATTCATGTTATTATCATGGAGGGGGCAGTGTGGACAAAATCTGCTAACATAATGTTATTGTGGTGTATTTCAGTATGAGTATGTATATCTTCATTTGGTATTTTTTCTTTAAACTCAACAATTTTTAGAGTTAAGTATCATGGAGTGACAGGAAAGTGTGTTTGGCTTATTGCACAATTAATCTACCTGACTAGAGCTTCAATGATTAGTAGATTGATCAATTGTTAGACCAACATAAAATTATTTAATAACCATTTTGATTTCACTTCTCAAGCAAAATTGCCAAGTATTTTTCCCATTCAGTTTTTTCAAATATGAGAATTATACAAATGCTGTGTTTTCTGTCATAACTAACAGTCAGCTGAGTAGCTCTAAGTAATAGAATGTTATTTTGACATGACAAGAAATTGAAGGCATCAGTGTTGGTTCTGACAAATTGTGAATGGCATTTTTTCCACTGTTGTTGAACATACATAAACTCTATGATTCATCAAATGAGTGGCAGGCTGAGCAATTCTGATAACAAGCATCAGCCCTTTATCTGACAGATGTAAAAGGTTTTATATCACAATATTAACAGTGTGGTGAAGTCAGTTTTAGATGACATATTTAAATTAAATCACAATATACAGTGTCATATAACATGACTCTGTGTATTTAGTAGAAATCTTGTTAATGTCTGCCTTTTTCTCAGGATGCAAACATCCTGTGCTGCTCACCCGCCCCGGTGCCGTGTGCATCCTGCAGAAGCAGCACAAGAATTTGTATTGTTCTTTATTTAACCTCTCACGTCAGAAACATGGGGGACTCCTCGTCTGTTCATTGCGTTCCCTCTGTTGAACCCTCAGTGATATAAAGATGTGTTTTCAGTTTGTTTTCAGTGGTTTGTTCATGGTGATTTGTTCTGGGCTAAATATTCAACAACAGCTCTTTCAACTGCTCTGTCTGAACACATACAAGTGACAAGTTTAGGTGAAAAATAGTAATGCCTACAGGACTACCTCCGTGTCCCTTGTCATAAAATCTTAAAGTGTGTGGAAGTATAATGAATGGATGACCTCAGCTGTGAAGGTCATAGCATGTGATTCAAATATTTTATTCATATTCTAATTGAAAGGGTCAGTAAGTCCCTCTTTTGTCGTTAAGTTGCATTTTTTTTAGGTTTTATTTTGGACATTTTGATCCCTATTTTAATTGCTTATCTCTTAAATCCAAATCTTAGAAAATATTTTGGTATTGTAGCAGATATAACTCTTTTTTATGAGTGTAGCTAATTATGATTCTGCCAAAAGCTCTTTCCTGCAGGTAGCATTTTTTTACAATCTGATACAACATGAACCCGAAAGACCTGCAGCAGCCCCCACACTGTTTGCCTGTAGGAAATTCTCAGGCCTTAGATGATGATGACCAGAAGATGTTCGTACATACATGAGTAACATTCAGCTGACTTTGCCATTGTATTATGAGCCATCTTTGCATTACTGTAGCACTTGTGCATTGCAGTCTTTGTGTGTGCTGTGAATGAGAATGGCCCCACATACAGTGACTGACAAAAGCACATTATCACTCCTACTTCTGCCGTTACTGGGTTTGGTAGGGCTGCATGTGCAAGAGTCAAGGGTGAAACCTTTGGACATGTGACTGTGTGGGCTTTCAATGGACTCTCATGACACTTCTGTTATTCAGAGGACACTCGGATCAGAGCTCATATGTGTGACTCTTTTATTAATCTTGATCCATGTCCTGCTGTGGCTGTAACCAGCCTCAGCCAGTCCAGATGGAGAGCGTTTCTGTCCTCAAGCCCGGCTTCAGTCTGGTGATGTCAGAGCAATTTAGATGGAAGCTGTAGTTCCAAAAATATATAAAATAATTATAATAATAATAATTGTAACAAAAGAACCTTTCTCAAGGAGCCTAAGAAACTCTTAAAAGCCATCTTCTAAATTCCTCTTTCATCATACATATTTATTGCAATGTATATGTCAAAATATCTTTCAATTTGACCCGTTCTTGAAAATATAAAACCTCTTTCTAAGTCAGAAAGTTTGCCAGTAGTTTTTATGACCATCTGAGTAGAGAAAGAATTTGCACTGCATGCAGCCATTTTAGCATATTGTTTTCATCACAGGGATTTTATGGACAAGCAAACAGGAAAATTCTTGGACCTTTAGTATAGCATTTGGGTAAATCTTTTGAACTCAATGTCCACATGGCGATTGCCAGTAGCCATGGGTTTTACTGTAAATGTAGAGGGTGAGATCAGTGCCAGTATTCAGATTTTCCAGGAAGAAAGCAAATATCTCTGCTCGCTCTCTATAATTCATGTCTTCCTGTCTTTTTGTGAATATTTTTGGAGATTAAAAAAGGAATCTTTGTTCTATGATTCTGCTGAAATGACACCCACATTTGTCAGGAGCAGTTTATCGTGTGTTGAAGTAGCACCAAGGGTATCGTGTAGCCTTCTCTCTGGCCTGTGTTCCACTGTATTTAGTGTGTGTTGGCACTGTAAGAGATGGGTTACACATTCAAATCAAGATTTCAGTTCTAGCTTTTTAGCTTTATATCCAACTCAACACAAAAATTTCAAGTCAATTATTATTGTTATTTTATTGTTATTTTTATTTTATTATTGTCATTCTTATTATTGTTTACAATCTATATCTCAACACATATGCTTTTCTCTAAAACGGCTTAACTATATAATTTTTCAAATTAGAAGAATAATTGAGTCGTACTAGTTGATAAACATTCCTTCATTAAGAATATAATTGAGAAAATTTAAATAAAACTTCAGAAGTGACAATATATTTGTCAATGAAAAATCACTGCAAGGTTACAAACACTTTCTGTTGCTCTGTTTCTCTCTCTTACTTTCTTACACACATGCAGGCCTGCACACACACACACACACATGCACCCACAAAGAGAGTGATTGCACCATGTAGTTGCACTGTATCTTTGTTGTATAAAAAAGACCAGGATTTATCTGTCATCCTGTTGGCATCCTGTGTTTGTTTTTGCTAGAACTTTGCTGAAACAATTAACTAATTATTAACATTTATGTGGATTCCATCGGGTTGTTTTACTGTAATACCAGTGCTGGTCATTGTAAACAACAAGGCTTTCATGGATGTTGGAGGTTGATTTATCAGCCCACATTAAAAGAATTGTAAACACTCGGAAAAACTCACACAGAGAGAAATACTAAATGCAAGTGAGTGGGCATGTTTGGCAGGTGTCTGCACAGCTAAAAAAGCAGGCTGTGTTTGAAGTTGCATCTGTTTTGTTTGCACTCAGTTTAACCCATGGTTATGTTAGCGTCACCACTGCTAACGTGATGTAGCAGGAAGCATCAGCATAACTGTTATCTACTGTGGTAAAGTTTACTGTATTTTGTGCAGCGATTTAAAACCGTGGTTTAACTGTTGACCAGAGCTGTGTTTTTAGGCATCCTGATTAACAATTTTTAGGGAGGTGATGAGGCTTTTTGTGTGATACACTGTAAGGGTTGTTTAATGTTACACTTTTAGAGAAGTGAGAATAGTTTACTGGTCTCATAACTGTCAACAAAGAATGACTTGACATGGGACGCACTTTTTCATAAAATACCACAACACAGTCATGGTGCACTGAAACAGTTCAGAGCAGCTTCAACATGGAGATTTGCACTTTGTCCTGCATGCACCCTCAACTAATTCAAATTGTGTAGGCATAGTACACACAGGAAAATTTACAATAAAGTCATGAAAACCTTACTGATAAGTGGGTTTGCAAGATCACATAATTGTTGGATCTTGTAAATCCATCAGGTTTTAAGCTATATGCATTTGTATCTGAACCAATCAGCGTTCTATGGGGAACTACTGGCAGTTACAAGTGTGGGTTAAATGTGACGACAATCGAGAGTCTGTCTAAAAAAGAACAATGGTGGCTCCTAATGGGACATTCATTCTGCTATAGCATTAGTTATATCAGAACTGGATAGTATGGTAAGAAAAGGGAATAGCACATAAGGTTTTTCTTTAAGGGAAAAGATTTTTTTTTACCCTTTTTCCAACAGTTTAAATACCAACTGGCTTTACTGGTAGTGCTCTTCCATTACCTCTAATGGTTTCATGATCTGATTGGTTTCAGTTAAAGTAATAGAGTGTAATAGATAGATGATTCACCCAGTTGAATCCCCAGCATTTTTTTTTCTTTGAAGACTCCTGCCTTTTTCCAAACAATTTCCAAGGACAACTTTCCAAACAGCTCTGTGTAACAAACCATCTGGTGTGTCAGATTATTTAATATCAGCAACTTCACTGAAATTATGTTTTTGAAAGAAGTATAAATGAATTTTATTGTCAGTCAGTAAAAACTCACAAATATGGCAGTACTGTTGGTTGTACTGCCCTGAAACATTGTATACACTCTACGTTCCCAAGATGATGAATGAATGACTTTCTGTCAAACTACCATCATGTTGACATTTCTGCTTTCACTGAACCATCTTGATAACTATTAGAAGGTCTACTGTAAAATTTGTTACACATATTAATATTCATGTTGCGATAATAATGATTTCTGAACTTTCCTCTAGTGTCAAATTATAATTTGTTCAATACTATAAGTTTATTACTAAATACCTGCAAAGTAAAGACAATCCATTCAGTCTCAACTGTACTGGGTGTTTACTACTAATTAGCAAGTAAAATATCTGTGCTAAAATGTAAATAAGGGAAACACTACTTGCAAACATCAGCATGTTAGCATTGCCCACTGTGAGCAACTTCATATGCTGATGTTCGCATTTTGCTCAAAGCACTGCAGTGTCACAAAGCTATGAGCATGGCCGCAGCCTCTTAGTCCTGTTACATTACTGCTCTCTGTGAAAAAATATTATACTCCACAGGTCCTTTCAGGTCTTTGGACACTTATGTTTGTTACTGTTCATATTTTATTGTGTATTTTTCAGTCAGTGGTAAGATGTAGTGTAGCTTTAGCACAAGTAGAGAAAAGTCAGAAAGTCAGCAAACAGACTCAGTAATGTTAATTGCACAATAATAAATATCTAGATGTACCATCATTAGCTAACAGTAGCCAGCTTAAGGTTCTGTTCATACCTGATCATGTGAGTCTGAAGCAGTAAAACCTTTCATTGAATGGGATTTTTAAAGGGCCTTTTTAATTAAACTTTTAATTTTAAAGGATAAAAAATTGGCCAATGAGTGCCAAACAACAAGCACAAGGCCATATTTTTACCAAACAACCAGTTTTCAGCTACCGTTCTGCGTTTAGCATCATGTTTATTTCAGAGGCCATTCATGCCCTACACTTCACATCCGTATTCAATGCAAAACGGCTTGTTCTTATTATGAAGAAATAGCAGTTTGTTCATACACTGTGTATCATTTTTGGCTCAAATGCAATTTGGGTGCCTGATCAAAGTGCAGTGAAGCTTCCGCCCCCCTCCCATTCCTTGTCCCCCTCCATTGTGTAAACCTAAATGGCTGTTATTTCAGGCCGGGCTATGTAAAAACCATCTCAGAGACGTTACTATCACTGTAGTCACAGGAAGCCCTGTGGTAGAACAGGAAGGAAAACAGGAAGTGAAGGCAGCCAAGCTACAGGTTGTGTTGAGACGAGCTGCTGATTCCTTTGGTGGCTGCCTCATTTGTTGTGGAAGCCCAGAGTAAAAGGCAGGCGTCTATGACGTCTGTGCTGTCGTTGAGTGAAAATGACTGATGTTCACAGGAAGAATTGAGGAAGCTGAAAACATACTATAGCTGCTTCCAAACAACATCCTCCATCACCTCTGATGTACCATTTTGAAAAACATGGGTCATGGCTTTTCACTGATTGAGTGGTGTGTTAGAGGAGTGTAAATGTTGTGAAAAGAGAGTGAGAGTGTAGTGATACGTGTAACATATGGCCAGAATTTATGTTTGAAACGTAAAAATATGAAGTAATGTTATGAACAAGTTTGAAGAAGTAACACCTCTGACGTTAATTGAAAGACGTCTGTGTTTTGTTTTTGCGGAGAGAAGAGAGAGGTTTGCATGCTAACCAGCAAGCCCCCTGCCCATCCTGCCCTGACCTTGATTACTTTGTTTTACTTAAGCATATTTACTCTCCCATCATTGGTCCCTAATGATTTCAATGCAGATATACTTGGTAGTGTGTCCCTTGGAGGGAGGTTAACACTCCTCTCACATCTGTATGGATACCAAAGATGCATTTGTGACTCCCTGACCCTTTCACCTATACAATAAACTTGTTTTTATCACACAGTGAAGGTACAAGTCTGTTATGAGTGATACTACTATCAGTCTGTCTGACTTCGATTTACCTGGGGCTTGTCTGGAACACCTATAGAAAAGAGCTCCTTGTGCCAATACTATTTGCCCTTACTGTGGAATCGATACAAGGTTAAAGCCACAATGAGAAAGCAGGCTATACTAATTATGAGTCCCTCATCATCTAGATAGCATACTGAGCAGTTGGATAAATGCCCAGGTTTTGTTATCTTGGTGGAGGAGGCAGGTGGCAGAGCTCCAGCTAGGAGTTAATGTCTCCAGACTCTGTAAATAAAATGTTATAGTAGCATGTGATAGATCAACAAAAATGTACTCCATTTAAGATTATTTGTATATTCTTTCCCCAAATTTCTTAACTTCCTAAGATTTTCTTGTGCAAGTGTGTCACATCTAATTTGCTGGCCCGAATATCTGTGCAGATGTGTTGCATGTTTTCTTTAACTTGACAAAGGCCATCTCGACGTGGAACACAGGAGGATTGATTGATAAGTTTTTGGTCCAATGTATAAGGACAGCTGATTTACAGCTTTTGTTACATATGCAGGCTACATTTCATGGTGACTACAAAGAAAGTTGAAGTAAATAACTATAGTGGTATTGGTTATTTAAAAATTGCAAGTCAGCACTGTCTGAGAAAATGGACACTATCAGATTTCATGTAATCAAACAGGAATGCAGATTTAAACTCCTTCAGCACTCACCCTATTCTGATTTGGTAACATCAGACTACTCCCTCTTTCCCAAGATGAAGATTCAGCTCTGGTGTCACTATTTTGACAGTAATGATGACATCATTGCTGCTGTAGATCACTTTCTAGAGGTCCTAGAAGGGGTCCATATGATCCATGACTGCTGGCCTAAGTGTGTAGTTGTAGGAGGGAGCTATGTTGAACAATTAATGTGCTAGGTTTTTCTCGAATTTACTCCTTTTTATTTTAGGCCATGAGCTTATTATTAGCCCCTCTTATTTAGATATAAGCACATCTTTCAGATTAAATGCATGTTGTGTGTCCCAAAGTGTTTGGTAATGATCAGCTTACAGGTCAGGTACATGTTTGTAAGTGGTTGTTTGTTTTTTTCAGTAAGTGTGGGAAAGGAAACCGTCACGAATAGGTGAGTGTTAGTGAGTGCATGAAAAAAGTGAGAAAACAGCATTCCTGAGTAAAAGCACATTTAGAGTTCAACCCAAGGTTACACGATGAAATGCAAGGTGAAGTCCTTTTACACCACACAAAAAACCCCCTGTGTGTTACAGTGGAGCACAGAGGATGAGTTTTAAAGGCCTGAGGGAATAAGCTGCCCTTCAGTCTGGTACAGCAGCTGATACTTCTATATCTCCTTCCAGATGGCAGCAGGGGGACCAGGCTGTGGCTAGGATGGTTGTGTTTCAATAATCTTTAGGCTTTGCACGGGCACCTTACCTCACCTCACCAGTATCACTGATGTTTGGTATGTGGGCATCATAGATGTTCTTGGTCACTTTTATCACAGTTTGCAGAGCCTTCTTGTCCTGGTCCATTCACATCTTGTGCTGGGTTGTGATGTTTTCAGTCACAGCCACTTTATCTCCTGAGCTACAGCCTATGCTCGAGAATTAAAAAACAAACAACAAAAAAACAGTGTGAATAAATTTATTTAAAATTGTGAGTTAGAAAGTAGTCTGCAGGCCCCTGATGTCCCATGCTGTGACAAACTATAAAAGACATATAATGTGTTATAAAGGGTATAATGTTATAAGTAATAACTGTGTATTACATTAACTGTCATATATTTTCCATCTTTTTCAGGCTCGTAACATCAGGACGTCTGAACTGGCAGCTATCAAGATTGTCAAGCTAGACCCTGGTATGATAACAGCCCAAAGTTGACACAATATGCTCACAAGATATTTTTGATTGATTCTAACTCATAAGATGGTTTAGGACAAGAGAACCTTAGAGATTTCCTCTTTAGTCTTTGTGTGAGGCTCATTTGTGAAATCATCTAAAGGGCTCTATAGATTGTACAATTTTGGGATGTTTTGGACTGTTGTACACTTCCATGAGAAACACATGGTGCAATCTTTGGGAGTCAGTTCAAAATGGTGCACTGGGTTACACTATGAAACACCTCTGGTAACAGCCAGTACAGAGCTTTGAAACTAAAGGCAGCCTGATCGACACTGGCAGACAATGAAGTCAGTCACAAACACACATACCATATTTGCATGTGGAAATAGTAACTTCTGCTTTTTAATAAGCTATAAAAAGATGATGCTAGTTGATTGCATGTCACTGGATATAGACCTCCTGGCAAGACAGCAAGAATGCAACTTTCCCAAATTGTTGGACTGTGCCTTTAAAAATTTAGGCATCTAAATTGAAGGGGTAGGTTCACATTTTCAAGTTTCTCAAGCATTTTTCAATCTTAAAACTTACTGACAGGCTCATATTTACACTAAAGGAGATTTCTCTAATCACTCCTTCTGTCCATACTGTCTGCAGAAAGACCTTTGTATAAAATAATTTCAGTTTAAGAGATGAGGGATGAATTACACAGTGCAAAAATACACTCAGTATTTAACTGAATCTAGAATGAGGTTTCAGCAGTCTAGATTTTAAAAATCAAGTGTACCAAAGTTACAGACTTTTGGGTGAAAATGCCCTTTTCAATGTTTTTATGGACTGTGCCTCTGCTGTGCTTCAGTGAACTATCAGTACCACAGAAACAACTTTGTAGTAAAATTGCACTGACCCTGGAAAATATACAAACAAGGAATCTCTTTACACCCAGAATTGATAGATAAGACAGCTTTAGCTCTAGTAAATCTGTTGACATACAAATGCAGATGTAACCAGTGTTTTAAGATGGACATGAAAAATGTTAACATTTTGAATGGATTTTTTTTAAGTGGGAAAACTACAATACATGACTGTACTGTTTTCACATTATTCTGGCTCGCTCCCTTTGATGGAAAAGGCTACAGTGGGCAGAAAAGTGACACAAAATGCTTTTGGAAGCAGTATCTATCTATCTATCTATCTATCTATCTATCTATCTATCTATCTATCTATCTATCTAT
>JAPZDV010000016.1:870948-922135 GCA_029814665.1 Acanthurus lineatus
CATTGCTGCTTACCCAGAGCAAGGTGATAAAGTTTGGTATCAATTTCACGTGTGGGTGTCCAGTACACAGATCATGTGACATTCATGTCATGTCTGCACAGTGGAAATAATAGGGAACCTTCTATTTACACCAAAAAAATCTGGATTCAGTCTTTAAAAAGCTATTTTACAGACATATTTTTAGCAGTTTTCAACCCAAAGCTAATACAAACAAACCATGTACTGCTTCTTTTCATTCAGTTAAACTGCAAGCCATGATATCTTGCAATTGGCAAATGTCCACATTTAAAACTAAATAAAATCGAATAGTAATATTTGACAAAGCCATGCAACATCACTTCCACTAATTTCAATCTTTCCACTAATTTCGATCTTTCCGCTAACCTAGGCCACCAGCATACTGGACCTCCCTCTCACATACACGAACTTGATCTTCTCATCTGACTCTGGGCGAGACAGCTGACATATCCCCCAAAATGTCACAGTTGTAATCATCATATTAATTTTGTGGCATACTTACTGTAAAACAGATGTGGAAGTAGACACGATGGACTCTATTTTTAGAAATGTGCCCGCAGGCCCTTTCTTCTTCACCCTGTCCCTGAGTGTGTTAGCTATTAATCAAACTGTCCTTTGCAGTGACGGGCCCATTAAAGGAGAAACAGATAGCCTATGTATGCAGAGAAACCCTCCAGGTAAGGCTTTTTGGGTGAAAGGCAGCTTGTTGCTGTTTCAATGTAAAATCTCTAAAGTTATTTTGCTGACAGAATGAGTCATGTGTTTTTCCCAGCCACAGAGGAGCTAAATAGTATTTAACCAAGCCAGACCACTAAATATACCGTATTGGTAAATGCTGCTGCAGCATAACTGAATCCACAGCAACACGTGCCAGTGACTGTCTTTCACTGCATGATTTTATTGGATAATCACGTATGAAGACAACACAAAAATCTAAAGCTGAATGAAACATTTGGTAAATTTAGAGAAAACTGTCATTAAAAGGTTTTTAAATATATTTGTTGTTCTACCTGTCAAAGCAGCAAAGTATTTCTATCATCTGCTTTTTAAGTTAATCCAGATTTTGGTCACATTTGCACCTAATCTCAATAAACTGATGCTTCTTAGTGACCACAGAGCTAAACCGTTTACTGCCTCTGGCTTTATCATTGCATTCCTACTTGTATACCTTTGGTTTGTGCTTGTGTTCATGGAAATTCTATGCCATTATTTTTTATGTCTGTTTATAGTTTTTCCAATTTTTCCTTTAAGCTCTCCAGTTTACATCATTAAATCCCAAAATTTAAGCTGTTGTTAGGATTTCTGAATTACACCTAAGTATCGCTGATACTCCTGTAGCTACATGCATAGTTACATTCAATATAAATAAGTAAACACTAATCCAACATTAGAATACACTAAGATAAATTTCTTAAGGTTGCTAAAACCAAAAATGACAGAACTGTATGTCAAATCATATTTTGACTTAGTTGTAAAGATGCTTCATAGTACTTCTTTATGCACTTCATTGTATATACTATAAAATTATAATGAATCATACTTTGTATGCTGATATATGTTTTTATATGTTTGTTATCTAAAGTTAAAGTGTGCATAAATAATGTCAGGCAGTATTTTCCTCAAAAATTTAGTTAAATATACCCATACTCAACTAAACTGACTATTAGTCATACTTATACCATACTTCATTGTTTCTCTACAGCCCCAACTCTTAACCACATGATAAGTAAAAATAAAAGATGGATACACAAAGTAATCGTCACTGTTTTTTTTTTATTCTGTGCCCTTTCCAGGGTTTGTATCATCTCCACGAAACAGGCAAAATGCATAGAGACATAAAGGTAAAGCAGTTTGCCAAGGTGTTACTATATTCGTGTAACTAATTTGATCATGCATTTTTATACTGTAGATTAACATGTGAGCATAGACTGAGATCAGTGTGTGTGTTCTTTTTGCAGGGAGCCAACATTCTTTTGACAGAGCGAGGAGATGTGAAATTAGGTCAGTGATGATCTTAGCGGGACACACACAGGAACACACACACTCAAATACTTATTTAACTCCTCACTTTTATCAAGTGTGCTTAAACAAAACATCTACACTGGATTTCAGCTGCTGTTAGCTCCAGTGTGACCCTGTCTGTCTCCTCTATGTCTAGCTGATTTTGGAGTTGCAGCAGAGATCAGTGCCTCCGTTGCCAAGAGGAAGTCTTTTATAGGAACTCCCTACTGGTAAGATGAATGAAGCTGCACTCACCTGAGCTCATTGTTTACAGGTACAGTTAGGATTTAGTCTGTAATACCTAATAAAACATAAGGGGATGAAGAGGAAAGCTCAGTTCAAACATGGCAGAGAAAAATGAATTAAACAAATGTTCTCTATTTTGAGGGAGGTTTTTTTGAAAAACAATTTTATTTTATTTTTATCTTGTTAAAAACATGTCATATCAGTCTATGCCTTGTTAATGTCCTGTAAAATGCCTGCTACATTAAACGTACTGTCCAGTTCAGGACTGTTACATCTGATGCTCCTTCTCTCTCTTCTCTTTTGGTTTATCTGTCCAGGATGGCTCCAGAGGTGGCTGCAGTGGAGAAGAAGGGAGGATACAACCACCTGTGTGATATATGGGCGGTTGGCATCACTGCCATCGAGCTGGCTGAGCTCCAGCCACCAATGTTCGACCTCCACCCAATGAGGTGAGTCAGCATAGACAACAGAGGCTCCAGCTCAGACAGCTGGAAAAAAACAGATTGACTGAACTCTGCGTGGTGTCAGAGCAGAGGGATAAACAGAAGAGGCTTGTCTTAGGTTTTTGGCCTCCTGCTCCTTTTATTATTTTTCTTAGGCAATCACTGTACATAAACAAGTGAGACATTTTTATTAAGACATTAACCCTTATATATATAAAAAAATGTTTCAGAGCACTGATGCTGATGTCAAAGAGCAACTTCCAGCCTCCAAGACTAAAGGATAAAGCCAAATGGTGAGTTTAACTGTTTTTCTTTAAAATCAAAGAGCTTTGTTCTTTTCCTTGAGATTATCAATATGTTTAGTATGTGACAATTTGTTTATGCTAAGTCACCCTCTTTCCTTCTCTTCTACTGTCTGTAGGTCTGCAGGCTTTCATAGCTTTGTGAAGATGGCTCTCATCAGAAACCCTCGGAAAAGGCCCTCAGCTGAGACACTGCTGCAGGTTAGCTTGCTTTTTATCGCTAACTAGCAATCTGTCTTTGTATAAGCCCTGTCTTTCTGCAGGTTCAAAAAAGCTGTGTTTGAACCTTAACATATCTAGAGAAGTTTGATCTTCTGTCATCAGAGAGCATGGTAGCAAAGCCCCACATTCATACACTTCAGAACAGTCCCACTGAGCTCTCCAGTAGAATAGGAATGTAATTGAATGTGACTGCATTGCACACAAATTGAAAAATACTGCTCTCTGTACTGATCTGAACAGCATTTTCATTTTTAATTAATGTTTACATTTCCTTCAGTGTGGCCAAATTGGCACAATTTTCTGCAAATGTTGCACCACCACCACCACAACTGCTTCAAAACAAAAGGACATCATATACACACACACGCACAGAAACTCACGCACATACATATTATTGTAAATTAAATACCTTTTGATTAGTGGGGCAGAACAAGTCGTCACCTTGGCTGATACAGTTTATCAAAAGTCATTTTCATTTCATTTCACGGTTTCATGGTGTCAGTAAAGGTCTTCATTAGTGTTCAGAGTCATGATGTGTATTTTTTTCCTCAGCATCCATTTGTGACACAGCTGCTGACTCGTAACCTGATCATTGAGCTGCTGGACATGGCCAACAACCCTGAGCTCCATCCTGCCCACACACACAGCATGGACGACAATGAGCTAGAGGTCAGTGCTACAAGGAGGGAACAGACACTGATCAACCGGCCAATACATGATATTTACTGTTACAATAATTAACAAACCATCCAGAATGTAAAGTAATGTAGCTGTGCTGTAACAATGATCACATCAGATGACACAGGAAGACATGTAAGAGGATACAGAGAGTCAGACTCTGAGTTTTTTGCTGGTGTTTCATAAATATGATTCTGTTGACAGGTTGGGGAAGTGGCTCCAGACAAGATTCAGTCAGCAGGGAAACACCTGCCTGTAGAGAGGACCCTGTCTGAAGAACAATGTGAGGGCACACCCACACACACACACACACTTATTGTAAAAGAATGCTCCAACATTTTGGGAAGTTTAAAGTTGTTTTTTGAGTTTTTGTCTTAGACCTAACATTTCCCACATTTCTCACTGAGAAAAAACTGCTATCAACTGGCTTTGAGTGAGACAATAAATAAGCGTACATTTCAAAATGTTGGAGTATTTTATAATAGTTCAACATTTTGAGAAATACCCTTATTCACTCTCTATAAACACAAACAAAATAGTCAAAATGAACTTGTGGGTTCATGGGGAGTTGCATGCTATAAGTAACCCCTGGCAGACAATGGAGCATTTTCCCAAAGTCTCAACGGCACAATGGAGTTGGCAGCTTTGGTACAGAAACCAAAACCAAAAGCTGTGCTCTTTGGCTGTATTTGGCACTCTTAGCTATAACCAGAAATGCTCCACAGAATTGCTGGGTGGATGGAGTGACCTTTTGTTAAGAAATTGTTTCAGCTGTACTCTCCCTGTAAAACCACAAAGTGTCACATTTCCTTTTCTGTTTGTGTACAGATTAAACTAACAAGACTGGTGAACTTGTTGGTAGGTGTATTTTTTGCCACGTTAGCAGCGTGGCTTTATGGGTGACAGTGTTGGTAGGTCTGCCAGATTTCATCCATGACTCTGATCCAGGCTGAAATATCTCGGTTTGATTTCCATGACTGTTGCAGCGACTTTGGTGACTTTTCATCTAAGACCTGGTCTAATCAGGTCAAATATTAATTTGTTCAGTACAACTACCAGCCTTCTAATGGCACCATGACATCTACATGACAAACATTATATAAAATAAAAATATACAGTAACTAGTCTTTATGCAGCTCTACACCATTTGCTTGGAAATATACATGATTGGTGAAGGATGCATAAAAAGAAGAAGGTAAATGAAACTTTAAGGAGTGTTGGAGGCAAACCAACACACTCATCATTACAATAGCTATACGATCCATGTATATCTTAGTTATTGGACAGTAATACAGTTTGTTTCTTACGGTCAGTCTATGTGCAAGTGTGCTTGATGGGCGCAACTGTATGCATACATGTTTAAGTATACTGTATGTCGGTTGTATTTGCTGAAGACTAGCTTCATTGTCCATCACTGTATGCCCCCCCCCCCAGTATTCGGTGCTGTAATCTCCATAATATGAATGAGGACAAAGGCGTCTCAGTAGCCTGCTGATGGCTGCTCTCGTTCTGTAATCCGTCCATACATGTGAGATGTAGGCTGCGTCAGAGGATGGCACTGAGAACATGTCATTAGTGTGTGACAAACAGTGGTACTTCTATGCACTGGCTTAAGTGACTTCATACTGCTAGACTGCCAGCAGGCTTTTTGTAGCCTAAGTGTTTCTGGTGTGATAGTCTGGCTTCACACTCTACCTAGTGCTATGTCATAAATCAATGTGATGCTGACCTCAACTTCCCTAACATATACTGGGTGCTAGTCAAAGACACACAAACCACAAACACATTCAACACCTACAACCTTGACCAAGATGAGCTTTTAAGGCTCACGTTGCTACTGCTGTTATTCTAACTATTGCTAATGTTATTGACATTCGAACAGGTGACATACTAGTAGAAGATTCATGGAATCAACAAAATCTATTAAATTCATCCTCTTGAGACCTTGAACATCGGTACCTAATTTCATACCCATTCATCCAAAATCTAGCTAAACATTCCACTCAAAACTACAGATGTCAACCCCATTATGGGTCAGAAATTCAGGTCACAGGTTAGATTCTGATCAGGTCAGATCACCAAATTCCCTATGACTCTTCTCTGGAGACTATATATGTTTGGCCAAAAGGTACTAGAAAATCATTAAAAAGTTTCAGTCTGGCTCAGAGTGGTGTGCATACTGGCTGAAGGACCATAAATGCTCTTCATAGAGCCATGCCTCTTGCAAGGCTAAAAATTTCTAATGACTTCCAGCTGTACAACTAAACATAACAAGATAAAGAATGTTTAGTGTAATATAATGCAATACAATGTTATTTAAATTTCTTTTATTCTCATCTAACCTTTATTTAACCAAGCAGACATCAGTGAAGAGCGCGTCCATCAAGTTATAGCCTATCAGATTTGGCAATATGGTTCAAAAAAGTAAAAGGGGAGAAAAAATAATGTGATAATCACATTGAATGTCATCAAAGATAAGACAACTAATAGTTGTTGCAGAATATAACAGGAAACACAGAAATAGCCATGCAACAATGCATCACCATGCAGCAATTAACACAGAGCGCCAGTGAGAAGGCTGACAAAGCTGCCGCCATCAGTTATGTTACAGCTATGTTAGAATGCAGAGCTTTTAAACTGACTGTCACAAACAATTTGACCATGCAACAGCAATGAATCTCCACCCAAAAAAGGACACATCATGTTCACTGGGATGGGATTCCAATTGCAAGCATTTTTCAAGTCTCTGCAAGCTGGTTTTTATACTTAAGTTAAGTGTGCTAGGAAAGTGGAAAAAATCTGTGTGTATAATTTGTGGTAAATTGAGTAAAAAATGCAAAGTCATACATAGTTGTTTGTTTTGCCGTCGCAGGTTAAATTCTGCTTTCCTTTTGTCTTAATTGTGACAGTGTTGACATGCATGTGGGATAATAAAAAACTTTGCAACCAGTTTTCTATTCTCAGTTTGAAACAGCAAATACAATAACTTGTAACTTAATAAGATCTCTCATATCAAATTATGTACTTGATGATAAAAGTTTAATCTGTAAGTAATTGTACACAGAGAGGTAACTGCACTGAGACAAGACAGGAGCTTCTGCTTTTTAGTTCGCTAGTTCCTACATCCTCAGCTTCAAAGTCAAACTGACAACTGATAGTTCATGTTCTCTGTGGTCACAGGGTGATGCCTCCTGCTTGTCACATTACACTCACATCATCCCAATACGCAAAGCAAGAACCTCCGAAAGCTAGCCTGGAGATTTAAACTCAAAATACAGGTCTTTATTCAGCAATAGTCCTAACAAAATATTATATACACCTGTAAGCAATCAACTATGATGTGAAATATTTGGTGAATGCATGTTACAGAGTAAGTATTTTACCAACACATGTAACATCAAAAGTGTCGCCACCTGTTGTGAATGCTACATGCAAATGTGCAGTGAAAAGCAAGCTATCTGCAGTCTTTAGAATTTCTCATTAAGGGCATGCATGGTGTGTTCTGCAACATGAAAGTGACACAGGCAGTTATCTGAGAGCAGAGAGAGAAGTGAAACACTGCCTGCCTCCCATTTTGTTCTGACGTCATGCTCAGGTTGATTGCAATAGTACTAGTTCTTTCACTTTGGAGTCTTTAAGTTAGTTGGCATATCAAAGGCTAAATGTGCTATTTTTCTACCTGTTGGTTCATTTTTTTTTACTTTAGACAGGTGTATATACTTTACATACTCATAGTTTTTATCTAATACTTTTGTACAGGGTAATAATAAATCCTAGTATGTGGTATTTTCTTTAGAAAAGCCACTAAATCACTAAACTCACTCAGTAATACTCTTTATAAAACAGTATTTATATGAAGTTTACCAATATTAGCTAATGTTAACCATCAAAAGATGCTGGTCATAGCAGAACAAGAAAGACTAAATTAAAATTGTCACATTAGAAATATGCTGTGGAAGACAGTCTGCCATGGTGTGAGCTCATTATTGACATGATAGGTGATGTGTGTTTGCAGAGTGCATCATGTGTTAGTTCCAACTAGGGCTAATCAATGCAATTGAGGCTAAGTGCACATTAACAGTGTGAACATGAAAAAGTCTGAATTGTGTGGAAGCACACTGCTCTGCATTATTGTCTGATAAATGTCTTGGGTGTCTGTAGCTCAGGAGGTACAAGGGTTTGTCTATTTATCAGAAGATTAGTTGTTTGATCCCTGACATTCATGGTCTTGGACAAGGTACTGAACCTCTAATTTCCCCTGATGGCTGTTCCACTGGTATATGAGTGTGTATGAGTTCCTAATGGTTGGCACTGTGTAGAAAATCCAACTGCCATTAGAGTGTTAATGTGTGTGAATGCTGACTTGTGGTGAAAAGCGCTTTGGGTAGTTGAAAGATTAGAAAAGTGCTTTATAAATGTAGTCCATTAACCATAAAATATACAGTTCTGTGTGAAACCACATAACACTTATTTCAGTCACATCATGCTTTCTTTGCAGTCGACCAAGTGAAGTTTGGGCCTCCGCTGAGGAAAGTCACGGAGCCTTATCCTGATATGGTAATGCACTTCTTTTTGCAAGATATGTTTGTGACAGTGCTGCATACTGATGACATCCATGAATATAAATTAGTATAACCAAAGGTTCTGTTTTGGTTCCAATTCTAGCAGGGCTCTTATGATGATGACTGGAGTCTGTCTGGAGATGAAGACAACTCACCGTAAGACTTAGTTCTGTTTTTTTTCTTCTTTTCTTCTTTAGTCTGTTACCTGTGTTCTGTATGTTATAGTTTCCTGTTTCTGTTGAGATGTCACAGCTGTATAGGATGCCTCTCAATAGTTAACCTAAGGACAACAATGGAAAAACTTCCCAAAATCTTCACTTTTGTCAACAATACACTCTGTATATTTTTTAAAAGTGTCCATTAGTGTTCCTAAATCCATAGATTTCCTGCCTGTGACATATGTTGATGTCTAAATCTCAAATTTTGAACTGAGAATGAATGTGGTTAGAATGAACTCCACAGATTTTACACAGATGTTGAGGAGTACTTAATATGTAACAACTATATATTAAAGCCTTAAGTGTATCTAGAGGGAGCTGTTTAAAATCTGATAGATGTCTCTAAGTGATGTCACTTGAGTCAGCATCTGTGTGGGCTTGAGACTACAAGTTCCAAAAAAGAAACAAATCTGTTGAAAATCTGTAAAATCTCTCTGTGGAGTCAGAAAGAACTGACCAGCTCCTTTTCTTACTTGCTCCTCATCTCTCCTGCAGGCTAGCAGCTTCATATTATGTTAGTAAATATTAGCATAACACACCTGATTCTCCATCTGAACCTTTAAATCATGTTACATTGTGGGTAATGTATGAGATGGGCTTTAACATGGAAGCAAAGTGCATGAGGTAAAGATGACTGGACATATCTTCAGCTGTGTGAGGTTCAATACTTTTCAAATCTTCATCATGAGAAGTCGATCATAGATATTATGAAAATACAATGTTAAATCAGTGCAGTACTCTTTTAATTATTTGGACATTTATCAAACACAAAAAACACAGAGTTTTAATATCAAAGACAAAAAAATTTGAATGAAGTCATAAACCTGCGGGTCAAATTCTCCCCCACACAGTCAGACAAGGGCCATGATAAAAGCAGTAGAATCAGAGTGGAAGAAAAACAAGTGGTGGGAGGGGGTGTAGATTAGTGAAAAAATACACATATTAGTATGAAGATACACATATAAATCTATTTAGATACATGTGTGCAAATGTTAAACATATTTGTTTCTGTTCACACATAGCTCCTAAAGCCTGACCTGCATTTAGCAAAGACTTGTGGTTTTGGTATTGAGACAGACATTATTTTGATGCAATTTTATGAAGAAATGTCTCTAAGCTACAAGGAGACAGAGAGGATGTTCTTTTTATTACACAGCAATGTGACTACTAAACACCAAAAAACACCAGGAGAAAAGACACCAGGAAAAGCTGAAACACTTTACACAAGGTGCTAAGATGTATGGCACTGAAAAAGGGAACATGCTGATGACAAACACTAGAGAGAGAAGGTCAGTGAGTGATAAGGGAAATTAATCTGGGCAGTTTAGGCAACCACAAAGGCAGAAAGTGACACAATGAAAACAAGTAAAGAGGTAAAAATATATCAAATAAAATGAGAAACAATAAAAGAATGACATAGAAAACACAAAGTTAGCAGCATGGTTGGATGTAACCAGAACTGGATGCAGTGCTACAATATGAAACCCTTGTCATTTCAACTAAAACTGCTAAAAAGGCTCCTCAGTAAAAGTCAGTAAAATAGAATACTGATAAAGCTCTTTATGTCTACGTAGTCTTTTTCACAACCTGAAATTAATTATTAAATGAAATGATTTTGTGTTACCAACAATGGCAAAATTGCTAAGTCTTTTTTCTCTCATTCTGAAATTCTAACTGTGTAATATCTCCTTTTGGGCAAGTGGTTTTTCATATGGTTTGAGTATCTAAGTGTGGAATTGAAGATCATGTGACAGCATCTAAACTATCAAATTGGGTCTGTGGATTTAGGAGCACTTTTGGGCACTACAACACAATCAAAGGGAGTGTTTCCTTCCTGACAGAATGTGATTATTAAGACCTCAGAGTGTTTAAAAGAGTAAGGAATCTCCATCTGACTTGCATGGATGGTTTTAGTTGTAATAGAAATATCACTATTCCTGATGTTCCTGATAGTAAGGATGTTAATAGTAGTACCAAGGTAGGATTCAGTCAGCAAAAAATTAATGGGAGCACAAAAGTTGCAGTTGTCATTGCAAAACGTAGTAGCAATAATGCAGTTATGAATACTAGTTTTAGCATAACAATCATCAGTCTAGTCTATTACAACTTATTACACCATGGTCATTTTTTAGTTTTTGATCAGTAACATTAATGCTGTGTAAGTCCTATATCTGTAAACAGTATTTGTAACTAGATAAATAAACACACATGGGACTGCAAAGTGCTGTGCAGCTGATCTGTAGTATGTCCAAAGACAGCTACAGTCCTGTGCAGTCAGCTTTTTACTGCACAGGATAGAAATGATGGCCACAACATTGAGAATAAGATGTTAGTTGTAATAAACCAGAATGACACTTAAATCAGCCCCAAGTTTTGGCAGTTAAACCTCAGTCATAATATCCCCAATACCATTGAGCAGCAGAAACCAATAGGAGTCAGTCTATGGTTCCTTCCCCCCCATTGTTATGGGCCACTCAGGCCCGTAGTCAGATAAACACCAGGTCTTCCTGTTGCAGGAGCCTGTTGGAATGTGTGGAGCAAGCTCTGCAGCTGAGGTAGGCCGCATCCATCAACTCCAGCCTCTCCTAACAGCAGTGTCCCCTCATCCCACACAAATTCACCTGAAATACACTGCTTATGATGTTTTTGTGTGTGTGTGTGTAAATATCAACTAATGCAAAACATCTTTGACAAAAAACCCTGGTCCCAAAAAAGTTTTGTTGCTGTGTAAACCATAAAACTAAATTGCAATCATTTGCATATGAGTCATGTTCACAAAAATGGTACTAAGTGTTCCTGGGCTCATGTAGTAACAAATTTAAACAATCATGTGTCTCACAAAGAAGGACTGAGTCTCTCTAGGATGCCTCTTTCATACTGTTGATATTGTAACCTGTTACTAATGAACTCATACACCTGTACGGTGTTCCCAACAGGTGTTTTTGGCAGATTACACAACTTCTCCAGTATTTTGTTGCCCCTGTAACAACCCGTTTAAAATGTATTGTTGACATCAAATTGAGAATAAGTACATTTTTACAAAATATGAATGAAGCTTATGAGGTCAAACAATAAGTATAATGTTGCTGTGCTGATTTCAGTTTAATACATGTCAGTGAGGATAAGTAAATGATCACATCCTGTTTTAGCCTGTTATCTTTTACACAGCATCCCAGCTTTGTTGGTATTGGGGTTGTAAACTCTGGGTTTGTGTTCATTCTCCGCTGAGCCTGAGCCCCAAAGTCTTGCTGTACCTCTTCATGACCTGGATGTGGATGTGATTCAGCACAAACCCACTGGTTTTCAGCTTTTTTGATTTTTGTCTGCTTTTTTTGTGGTGTTGCCTGAAGAATTTTATGTGCTGCTGTTACTTTGCCTTCAGCGTCTTCAGCATCTGCCTTTGTTGTTTAGCTTGCTTCCATGATGCTTCTTGGTCTTATCAGATGACTTCATGCTAAATTTGAAAGCCTGATCAGGACATTGTTATTTCTTTGTCTTACAGGAGTTTAACCATTAAAAGGGCGCCATCTGCTGATGTGAGTGGTAACCATATAATCATTAACTGAAGGTGTCTTCCAAGTGCATACTATGTACTAATTCTACCCTGGTTATTAAGTGCTCATACCTGACAAAAATCACACATAAATTAAACAATAGTAGCTGAAGACATAGGGAACTATATCTTAACATTGTAGGTGTTTTTGACCTTTCCATTATCTCTTTAAAGATCCTGTCCACCCAAGAATGCATTTTACTTATGTCTATGTACCCTTATATGTCAGACTTTGACTATATTGACTTGATTGTGTGCAAAGTTTTTCACTAGAGAGCTGTGTTTTCCTCTCCTGAGGGGAAATATCTGTGTATTTTTCTCAAATCTTAAATTCAAACTTGTGTCAGCTTGATTTGGTTTTTCACAAATTTGAAAGCCCACTGTAGGCAAAGAAACCAGTATAGGAATATAGAAAGTTACAGTATGCATTAGTATTGAGCTATAATGTCATAGACTGGATATATGATATATTGCCACAAACATTTCCCTCCCAGACTTGATATAAAAACCACCTGGGCCTATGTGGCATTATATTTTTATATCATAGAAGAATTTTATTTGAACAAACAAAATTGTATTTGGTGCATAATTTGTCCAGCAAATATACAGAAAAGGGACTTATGTTACAGTAAAATGTTCCCTGTCACTTTTTTATACTAATATATCTATTGTTTTTGGAGAAATATTACTGCTGTGTTATTGTTTATATTGCATTTAACTGCCGTAGATGGTTAAGGTTAAGCTCAGTTGAACTCTTTATACTGTTGGGTAGTTTAATCAACAGCAATGCATCACATTCTACAAAATTATTTTATATTTGTTTGTGAGATCCACATTTCTCTGTACTGTCATAAAATGTCATAAAGTCATGGAACTATAAACTTGCATTAAATGGATCCACTCATGTTAAGTACAAATAACTTGAATTTAAATTTAAGCACTTGAGAAAATCTGTTCAGTTGCATTCCATCACTGGTGACCCACATGTCTTTGTGAACCTTATGGATACTGCTGTTTCACTATGGAAGAAGGAAGGGATCCATGGTCCAAGTTGTTGGAACACTTGTCAAGGCAGAGTGGTTTCATGAATGCAGTAGCATCAATGTTGAAGCTTAGACAAATGAAACTGAGCAGCAAAAGGAGAGTTTCATCTATCATTAGGAGGACTGCTCCAAGAAAAGATGGAGGCTGATCCAATTCGTAGTTAACTTTCTCTGGTAATGGATCATGAAATATTTCCTCCATTGCAGGAACCCTGGAAATCAAATATCTTAAAGTGTAATGTTGTTACTACCAGTGTAGTCTCATGATTGATGGCACCGCTCCATGCAGCTCCTGGTTGATGGCCTTGTGGAGCACTAATACAGTTAGCAGATAAAAGGGGGCACTTGAGAATTGTGCTGCTGTAAACCAATAGAAGTAACTCAAGAGATTTCTCCTCTGGAAACTATTAATGTCTGAACTAAATTTCCTAGAAATTTATAATATAGCTGTCAAGATATTTCTCTCTTGACTATACTGTTGTTTCGACTGACACAGTGGCATAGCTGTCCCAGCAGCCTTTCCTGTCAGCATTAGAGAGTGGTATACACTTTATAGTATTAGTATACTGTATACAATTGGCACACAGGTTGAGATTGTGGATTAAATGTGACCCCATCGGTCCTTCTGAGTGATCAGCCTATTTGTCTGTGTTTTGCAGGGAGGTAGGAAGAATAGTTTGTTTAGCCCGTCTACAGCTTCTCTACCCGCCTTCAGCTCTTTAACTCCCAACACAGAGGACAGAGACCTGACGCTGAGACCAAGCTGTACACTGGGCCCTGACTCTGTTATCACTGCTGACTCCACCTCCCCCACAGGTACGACATGAGACAAACACTCCATCAGAGCTAGTGATTGTAATGCCAACGTGTAAGTTTTTCAGTATCTTAAGAAAAAAGGCTTTGTGGTTAGCTGAACCAGGAATGCTGAATGGCAAGGTGATGGATGGGACTTATCTGGAAGCGCTTTGGTCTGAGGTCTTACCTGTCAGTTCAAACCAGCTAAAGACGAATGCCACCCTGACGGAAAAAAAAATCACATCCTCTCACTGTTTCTCCTGTGTGTCAAGTGTTGGCCAGGTGCTCAGCCACGCAGGACATCAGACAGCGCTGCAGTGATCCATGTCTACCCGTCGGGGACGCTGCAATAGCAGAAAAAAGGAAGATTGCCTCTGTTTCCTCTCCAAAGAGAGAGACACCACTATCGCCTGAATGGAGCACACTGAGGAGAAAAACTGAGGACTCTGTGAGTTCAACCAAACATTTCCCTCTAATCTCAGTAGCAAACATCATTAGCCAGTGTGATTTTCTAACATAATAACTTCCTAATGAATAAATGTCTCTCTGTATGATATAAATCATGCAACCAAACAAGATTTTGATCTGTAATGTATCTCATGTTCAGTTTTTATCATCCCCTATGTTTTGTTATATGTAACCTTTGAAACCTGTAGAGGGCTGATTGTCATGGACTTCCTCCTACCCCTCAAGTCCATGTAAGTGTGAAATCTAACAGCATGTGACCTACAATTAAAGCTGACCAGTAGCAAAACCCAGATGACTAACAAGATAAACTTCCTTGCATGGAATGACACAAGTTGCACCAGGAACAGTTTTTTATTTAAAAATCCAGCTCATGTTTTTATAGCTGCACCATTTTATCAAAATGGAAATAGATTTGGATGCCGAGCTTCAGACTGTACACATTTCAACGAATTTAGCCTGATATATTTGATATGTGATAAGCACTTGATTACTGCTTGTTGTTTTTTTTTGCATCACCAATGTGCAAAGTAGCCTAGTGCAAATTATAATTATAGTACCAAAGTATCCTGTTTTTATTAGAATAAATAACATTTCTAAATTAAAAGGTTGCTGTGTCATTATAACGTTATGGTGCCATGCCATATTATTAGTGACTGACTCATTGTGCTGGTTCTGTAGATGGGAGCCTGCTTCTCCAAAGTCTTTAATGGTTGTCCTCTTAAAATCAACTGTGCTGTCACCTGGATTTTACCCAAGACAAGAGGTACGACACTAATGTCTCTTAGTGCCCCTAGTGTAAAAAAATACTTTAGCTTCAAAACAGAGTAAAGTCAGCTTTGCCCAATATCTCATCAATTGTACATGTAATAATATTAATGCCTCACATAGCTAAGCCTTTTCTTTTTTCCCCTGTGATAAACACTTGTTCTACCTAGATCAGTATCTTATACTTGGGGCAGAGGAGGGCATCTACATACTTAACCTTAATGAACTTCATGAAGATACACTAGAGAAGGTAAGCAAGGGACTGCACTGTGTATTGACTCTATTTTTCTGTTGCAACACAATAAATTCCAAAGTGTAAATTTGCCTTTCTTTCTTTCTTGCATAAAATGCATGGGTAGTTGTGCTATTTAGGTTCAGCATTTACTCAAGAACTGGCTGATAAAACCTAGAGGGGGGTAATTGAGAAGAAAGGCTTCACTTATCTTAACTTATGTGGTGTTTTGTCATTTGACAACATATTAAAACCAAGATTGCTCATCACTGAATGTAGTTTTACCCTTATTCAAAGACCAGATTAAAAAGGAGGCTCTGATTGATTGTGGAACCTTAGATACAATAGTGGATTTTGTGTTTGTTCTTCATTTCTAAAAGGCTGATGGGAATATTCTGTGTGTGCTTTGTAGACTTGGAGAAATCTTGTAAATATGCTCCTTAGCAGATCTTAAACACATTCTGTGGAAATATTAGGTTGACTGTTATGTTGTTATAAACCATATAGTCCTTGCAAACTTAAAGCAAGACCTGTTTTGAAAAGTAACTCAAGCATATTTAAGCAAATTTGCCCCCTGCTATAAATTCAGATTTGTAAGGACTTAATCTGTGTCTCCTTGGGATCTTACTCAAGACTAATGGAAAGATGGAGCACAAAATCAACAAATTGACTAGAGCAGTATCCATATTATAGTAAAGAGGAGGCTGATAATGAAGTTTAAGTTCTTGATTTACAAGTCAATCTATGTCCAAACCCTACAGTGAGGACATGAGCTCTGGCTAATAACTGAAAAAGTGATACAGATACATAGTATAAGGAATTAGTTTTTTTTCATTCATAGAGAGTCCTGACTCACCCTTGGGAACAGGATGAGGAAGCTAGGGATCTGTTTAGATGGTTCAAGTCTCTGATCAGAGCAGATTATGAATAATTTGTTTTGATGTGGTTTCAGTAAGTTAATAGTTAAGGCATCTTTCTCAGCTTATATGGATCAAAACATCATTCAGATGAAATAAAAACATTCACTTAATTCCACTAAGCTCAAGATATAGTTGATCACCAAAGATAATGTTGAAGTGTTAAACCTTGTGTAGAGCATCACATCAACACACATGGTAACTATAAACTGAAAAGAGTTGCTTGATGTTGATTTTTTTTTTCTATCTCCCTGCAGCTGCTCCCTCAGCGATGTACATGGCTGTATGTTATGAACAATGTGCTGATGTCTGTATCAGGTAAAAAGAATCTCCTCACATATCTGTTTACGTCAGAGTGCTATATATTATCTGCTGCTCAAGGAAGTGTCCATCCTGCAGGGAAGTCTTCCCAGCTTTATTCCCACAGTCTGACGACTCTGTTTGAACAGAGAGGACATCTGCAGAAAAAACACAGCAGTCTGTCACTCGGCACCAATCGCTTCACTGAGAGGATTAACCCAAGGTAGGACAGGACTGCCTGTGTCCACATCTTTCAATCGGTCCATGGAGTTCAGTTGACTGGTTTTGGCATCATGTCATGAAACAGGGTTTTCTCCTTCAGATTATAGAACATATTTTATGGGAGCAGTGCTGATAAAATATCAGTCTAGTTTCTGTTATTGCTTTGCCTTGTTCTCATCTCACCCTTTTCCCCAGAACCATATTTTAGGGTTCTGTTGAGCTATAATATGAAAAAATGTCGCTGAACTGCCATGTTTAAAACAGAAAAATAAAAACTAAGCACACTGCCCAATTTACAATACATCACACACCAACCAAAGCTTTTTATTTGCATAGAAATCACTTGGAGTGAAGACAGTGAGTGACTTAAGATCGAAATGAAATGTAACAACTTGAAAATTCTGTCTGATATCAGACAGGAAGAAGACCTGAGTTAGTATATGAACATTGAAGGAAGGTTGTTTGTACAATAAAATAGTGTCATTCTTGATTCCACCACTGGGTGACACCATTGTAAAACATTTTTAAATTGACACATAAGGGCAATAAGAGACAGCTATGCTGTTTGATGTCATTGTGACAGGTTCTCTTACTGAGATATGTGTTCTCTCTCAATCCACAGAAAGTTTGCTATATCTGTGAAGATTCCTGACACTAAAGGCTGTAGGAGATGTAGTGTAGGCAAGTGATGCAGAATTTATTCCACATAATTTGGATGCTTGTTTAGTAGAAACAGCGAAAGACTCTGAACCTTTCCTCTGTCTTTCAGCAAGAAATCCATACACGGACAGTACATTTCTGTGTATGGCAGTTCCAACAGGCCTGGTTTTACTATTGTGGTATGAGCCTCTGCAGAAGTTCATGCATCTAAAGGTTTGTATAGACATGTTACACTTCATCCGGTTGTCAGTGAACTATAGCGTTTCGTGCATTTCTGTTGCTTTAACATGTATTGGGTTTGTGTTGATCAGCTCTGTTAATATTTAATCTATGAGATATTTTAATGCAGATTAACCTCAGTAAATCAGACTTATATATAGGAAATTTTGCTTCATAAAAGATATTTAAATTAGTATGACCTAAGTTACCAAGGAAACTTATTGTGACACATTAAATTTCACTATATTTCACCATCAGTGTACACCTCTGAAAATATCTATTTCAAGTATTTACTAACTAACTTTTTTAATCTCAAAAGTTTAAAGAAATTAACTCTGAGCTTGCCTTTTGCTAGTAAACAGCTCAACACTAGGGAAGGTTCCAGGCAGTGTATCTGTGGTGTCTTTATTCAAAACCTAGTGTCATTTGTGTGATTTGTTTTTGACAAAATTCCTAGAAACATTAAACACTTGTCCTGTCAGGTCATTTTTATGTCAGAACTCCAGTTTATTGCCACAAAATTAGTATAATTAGTATATTAGTACATTAGTATATTAGTATAGTCTTTTTATCATGTAACAAGACTCTTATGTGTTTTGTAATCTGTTTGACTTGCAGCACATAGCCATCAGGCTACCAGACTCTCTGCCAGTATTTGAGCTGCTGGTGTTGGTGACGGATGAGTTTCCACAGCTGTGTGTTGGGGTGAGGGACTGTAGTAACAGGACAAGCCCAACCAGCAAACAGCTCAAGTTTGATATTATAGAGTTGAACAGCACGCCTATTTCATCACCAGGTAGGAGGAACTGCTGTGATTCTCTGCTGTCTGATTAAAGAAGTCCACCTAAAGCTTCAATGACATCCTGTCTTCTCTGTCCCTGTGTGTGTCTGAAGATAGTGGAGCACTCAGGGCGGCACAGGTAACACAGCTGGACAGAGACACTGTTCTCATCGCATTAGAAAGTAAGTCATTTCCACCTCAACACATTTTTAACCCCCCAGGCATCCCTCATACTGACTTATAATACCCCATGTCTCAATCTTGATGCTCTTTGGACAGAAACTGTTAAGGTTGTTAACCTCCAAGGGCTTCCATCAAAAGACCTGGCGGCCGAAATTGTCTTCGACTTCCCCATTGAAACTCTAGGTAAAAAAAAATAATGTGAAAAAACAGTGAATAAGACCTGATGTTTCTGCTAACTGTTAAATGACATGATATATCCTAACAGTGTGCTTACAGGATAGTGTTTTGGCTTTCTGGAAGCACGGCCTTAAAGGGAAAAGTTTCCATTCCAATGAGGTAATTAACAACAAGATTTATGTCAGGCTGGAAATAAGCTGAGGTCATTCTTTTGTCATTCAGTCATATTCACATTTGCACTGTGTGAACGAAAAAGTGAATTTTGTCTTTGTCTGCAGGTAACACAAGAAATTACAGATGAGAGTCGAGTATTTAGAGTTTTGGGAACAAACAGGTATATTTACAATTATTTTTCAATACTGGTATCATGAAATGATGAAAGGGGACTGCTCATAGTACAGCAAAACATAACACAGTAAAAGCTAGAAATGAAATTACATTTTGATATGTCCTGGACTATCTGAGAAGTTTGGACAATTTGCATAAAGCAGCCAATCAATAATGTGATTTTTCCCTATATCATTCAGTGCTCAACAGTCATGTAAAACACAGTAACATTTTGAGAATAAATTATTTGACTCAAAGTCCAGATCAAACAACTAGAGAGTGATCCATTTTTCTTCTCTCAGTGAGGACACCAGCAGCTGAGCTCTACTGAAGCTGCAGCTGGTTGTGTTTAGATGACTAAGTCACCTGATTTCCTGACGCCTGTGCTGAATCAACTGTGCATGTGCAAGGGTCTCTCACATCTAGGGTTACCATAGATATGACCACTGCAGCTATGTGTTATACTTTTAAAAGAGATCTGTGAAGACAGATATTGTTGTTTTTAAAAGTTGCATAGTTCACCTTTAATTGTTCTTAGGCTCCAAAATAGTTTTGCAGTTGTATCTTTGTTTAAACAGGGGATATTTTGGCAATTTTTCTGCCTTATTCCAAGTCCTTACTCAGTACTCAGCTCTGCATCTCTTCATTTCTTTGACTAAGATTCAGGTGTTTACCACTTTCTTCCTGACTTGTTTTTTAGGGACATCATCCTTCAGAGCACACCAACAGATGATCCCTCAGCACTGAGCAACCTGTACATCCTGACTGGACATGAAAGCAGCTACTGAGCGAAAATCAGCCAACTTCTACAAAACTCAAACTGAAGAGTTCTGCAGACTTGTTCTAAAACCCTGTCAAGAAAAGGATGTCCGACATGACTGTAACTGTAAAAGACACCAGCACCAACTGATTACACCCACTTTCTGCTGTGAATGACAAATGTCAGTGTATAATTCAGTTCCCTGACCCAAGCTGTACATTTTTGGGCAAGATGTGTATGAGAGAGTCTTATCAAAAAGTAAGCTCCTAACTCTTGGGTTGACTAATTAAAGCTGCAAAGGCCAAGATTTTCACATAAAAACAATTCTTACTGGTCTACTTTGCAGTGTCACTGAGGAAGGGAAGACAGTTCAGTTCCTGCTTGATTGATTGATTGATTGAATGAGGTGCAGTATGTACCCTACTATCAATAGTCGTCTTTGTCAGTTACTGGAACCAGAACATTCGGTCAAATTAGGGGACACACGCAGAGGCACTGAGGAGCAACAAGTCCACTGCAAACAGCACAGCTGAGTGCGGCAGCCTGAGACTCCTGTTAGCCAATTAGAGGAATTAACCTCAATATTCCCTTAAATGGATAACAATACTCATGATAACCACAAAGATATACAGTGGAAGAGTTGACAGAGTGCAGGCTTTTTTCATGCAGTTTCTGTGGAGCCTGATCTGGCCCCTTCTTAGAACCAGAATGTAGCAACCATTAGTGGAGCTGCAGCCTCAAAAAGTTGGAATTTGGCTTAATCACTGATTCATAAGGGTCTCCAAACAGTAATGCTGTGTTTACTGTACGTCATGACAGAGTTTAACTACCACTTTCCTGTAAATGTTGTCCAGGCCGACTTCCAAGTCATAATTATAGCAAGAAAACTCAGATTTTTTAAAAGCTCTAAATAGTTCCAATTTGGTGCTTAATATTAAGAGGTTAAATTTTGTTATTCAAGGTGATTAAACTCCAGCAAGCCCATAATCATCCTAAGCTCTCCCAAATTGCAAGCATCGGAGGTCTTCTCATCTCTACCATCCCACATGACCTGAACATAGTGTACATCTTAAAGCCAAAAGAGTATTTGATTATTTTAACTAAGAGTTCTTCCTCACTTCAAAGGAGCCAATACATCAACATGTTTTTTACTACTATCACTGCTTGGTATAAAGATTGGAGTAATCTTTGTTTTTAGTAACAGACATTTACCTCCGGTGACATGCAATGTAGTTTAAAAAAACAGTTAAAGTGTAAAGCAATATAAAGCACTGAACTTACAATCCAACTTTCAGCACGTAAGACTCCTTTCACCATTCTCTGGAAAATTGAAACTGATATTTCAACAATATCAACATAAAGTTTTTACTGGGATAATGCATGTTGTTGAACACCTACTGAAGAACTGACAAGATGTTCAGATTTTACTTGCCAGTACAGTGGTAAGATACTCATTTATCTTAAAATATATAGAGAAATATAGTGAGGTTTTTAGGACCGATCTAAGACACTCTACAAGAAAAAGCACTGTCTGGTTGAAGCTAACTTAGGAAACAGACAGGGCTTCGACTCTTTATAAAACTAACATGTCAGTTATTTTAGATTGTAAGCTTTAATGTTACAGAAAGTATGTGTACCCAAGTTGACTTTACAAATGTATTCTTAGCCAAGCCAGTGTGATTTTAAAGATCAAATTTAAATTATGTTAAAGATTGTGAACATTACTACTATTTACATTTTGTGCCACCATGTTGAGAAAGCTGAGAAATCCTGTTTAAGTTTCTGAATATAAAAGGTCCCTCCATTGCTGACAGTTATCTACTGGTGCCGAACACATCTTTAACCTGAAATTCTGCACACACACACCCTTCCACCTCCTTATTAATTCAGTTTACACATAGACTAAATATACATTTCGTTACACAAGGAGTCATAGAGGCTGAATACAGTTAAATTGTGCTTCTGCTTGTTTGACTAAAATGTCAATTACTCTACATTATGGTTTTATGTGTGATGGTATTTATGGTATTTATAGAAAGGGAACTGTATAAACAACACTCACCTTTCGCTAAGAGAAACTTGAAAGATATAATATGCGTATAGCTATTTGTTTTTTAAAAAGATGAATTTATTGTTAAAGTGTTTACATTTTATGTATATAACAATACAGTATGCTCTTAAGATATGGAGAGGTTGTAATATGTGGAATAAAGTTTTTTTTTTCTGTGAAGCCAAAGCAGTTTTGGTTATCTTTCATTATCCTGACAAAATTTGCTTATAGCTACAACAGAGATTTGTTGTAGACTTTACGTGGAGTTTTAAAATGTGCTACTTGAACAGTGAAAAGTCTCTTCAATCTTTCTAGGTCAGGAAGATTGTCTTATTAGCAACTTTGAAGGCAACCATTATGGGCTGTTTATATTTCAGTCACGGTTAAACAAATGAAAGATCTCTTATGAAACCTATGGCAGACAATAATGTACTGTAGGTGTGATGTGTTGCAGAAGTTTTGAATGGTAAAGCAGAGCCAGTTGACATGACGATAAGCACTGGTAGTGTTTAATGTGCAATGTGTGCAGGTGTTATTGTCTGTGAACTGTATTTTATTTTACAGCTTTTTAAAAGAGCAAAAACACCTCAGTGACCTACAAGGGACTAAAAATTTGAGTGACTAGAAGTCTACAGACTGCAGAAGCTACTCAATATGTCACTATTATACCAGGGGCAAAAGAAACCAATTTATTTATGTGGAGAGGAGTCAGTAGCTTAATAAAACTACAGTGGAATTTAAAAAACAGCTCATTATTAAAATATGGACAATTTGCCAGTATTCTCTGAGCACAGTGGCCAGTCTATTGATCAGTTTGACCAGATCTGATTGATCTGTTGACCAGTCTATAAAGGCAAAGATAATTTGCTGACTCTACAAGCAACCAGAAAAAGACTTCAGGGAATCCAGGGAACTATAGACCAATTGCTTTAACATCCAAAATCTGCAAAACAATGCAGAAAAAGGTTTTGGATGGTCAATACTACAGAAAGCAATAAAATTTAAACAAGTACAATTAAACTTTAAATAAATAGTTCATAGCTAGCAACATCACCTCTAATACTTCTGTATATTGCAGCAGAAGATAAAAATAAATGTATAGCATTATTTCTGTACTACACAGGCATATACTGATAGTTACTACAGTTAAAGTCAGACCTGTACAGATGCATTAAGAGAGTTCAAAACATAAATTACATTTATTGTACCGTATTTTCATATCAATGTAGGAAAAAGGACTGATGAGTATTTCAGGTTACACAGAAGAAATGCCTGCGATATTGCAAGCAGTGCAGAGGATCTACGGCACAAGACCACTGAGAAGAATCACTTGTTCAAATTCAAGACCATAATTTTCCAATTTACATCACACCCATGAAGAATGCAGACCACATACTTTGAACGACAGGGCTAATAAACTTTAACAGAAGAGAGAAGACGCGTGTAATAATGACCTGTCTGATGCATCAATGCCACAAGACATCCAGGCTTCCGGAAACATAGAAGAAGAAGCCCCATCACGGGCGAAGCACAGCAACGCCATTTCACTTTCCATTCATTGGTGTCGAGGCCTACAGCGTTTCACAGGTGTGTTAGAGATTTCAGGGTTAACCGTGAGGTGAAATATAGTCTAGGAAGTTGGTTATATGTTGCTGTCAGCGTTGAGTGTTTAGGAAAGTCTCTTACAGCACACGGACTGATTTTTTTTGGCGAGCGTTAGCTAGTGTTATTTAAGCTAAGTAAGCTAATATGTTAGCGTTAGCTGCGTTTGTCAATTATTAAAACGCCATTACGTTTAAATGTGGACCAAGATGGAAGCATTGCGCAGTTTATTAACGTTATTTATTTTAAAATAAATGAATAAACATCTTGCGAGTTTAGACCTTAGTGTCAAGTTGGTGTGCCAAAAATAATGTCAGTGTTAGCCGGCTGGCTACTATAACTACTTTTTTAGCTAACGTTAATGTTGATATGTCTGTAACAGGTTGACATACGTATTTAATAGCAAACGGTAGGAAGTGGGCTTGAGTAAATACAAAATGCATTGCTTCAACTCTATTTTCGAGACAAGATTCAAATGACATGACGTTAACATGAAGTTGCATGGATAGTTTACAATATAAGTCACCAGCTGAAGGTAGCCGCTCGCTGTGTTTCTCGTTTGAGTTGTTTACGGATGATATATTAGCGGCGCGATAACAATACGTCTGCGCTGCAGAGCGCAGGGCAATTCAACTTCATTTTATATCGAAAGCTTCTTATTTGATACACGCGATGGAATACCTGGCAACATAAATGCATTTTAGTTAATTGAAAACTGGCAACTGAGTGTCTTTGTCATTGCGCCAAGATGATTCCCGTGTAACTTTAAGGTATCGAGGTTGTTGTGGTTATGCAGTTTTAATTGACACATTTCTTTAATCTTCTAGGATACCCAGAACTTCAACATGGTGAAAATTTTTATTGGTAACCTTGCCTGCAATACTACAGCTGAGGAGCTGCGGGAATTATTCGAAAAGTATGGAAATGTCTCAGAGTGTGACATTGTCAAAAACTATGGTTTTGTACACATGAACAACATGTCTGAAGCAGAAGAGGCCATTCGAAACCTACATCAGCACCAGTTGCATGGCTGGCGTATGAATGTGGAAATGAGCAAAGGAAGACCCAAATCCACCACAAAGCTGCATGTCAGCAATCTCGGTGAAGGGGTCACAAGTGATGTTCTGCGGGCCAAATTTGAGGAGTTTGGCCCAGTGGTGGAGTGTGACATAGTGAAGGACTACGCCTTTGTTCACATGGAGAGAATGGAGGATGCCATGGATGCCATCGATAAGCTGGACAACAAAGCCTACAAAGGTGAACTCTTGGGCAGGATAGAACTAGTTATCTTTGCTGTCTATAGCTACGAATTGGGATTCTGTCGCCGTAGAACTCTCGTGACAAATAAAGTCCACTACCTGATATCATTCCACATTATTGACCAGGTAGACTGAAAGAATCACTTTTGGCATTGCTGTCTTGCAAAACCAGTGGCACCGTTACTGGTGAATTGGCTCTGGCATAAAATCACCTGCACCTGGCGCGGCAAGTAATTTCGCTTCGCTCAGTGATTGTCGATCAAATGCATTTAACGTGTTTTATAGTCGGTAAGAGCCTTTTCGTGTCAATCCCGTGGTCTCATGCGTGTCTTCTCTTTCTTTACAAGGCAAGCTGATGAGTGTACAGCTGTCCACCAGTCGGCTTCGCACTGCCCCAGGAATGGGAGATCATACTGGCTGCTATGTCTGCGGGAAACATGGTCACTGGTCAAAAGACTGTCCAGTTGATCGGAACGGTAGCCACGGTGACGGCACAAGAGGGCGCAGCAGCCGGGCCCCCCAACGCGGTCCCCCAAGTTTTGGCAGGGGAAGCTACGGGATGGCCTCACCTCCAACAGCTGATTATATGGCTGGCTCTGCGTATAATCGGGCTAGTTATGTAGGTGGTTTGCCGCCTCCCCCTCGTAGGCTTAGCGGCTACAGCTCTGAGCTGGGGGATAGGTACTCCAGCAGAGCAGCAGGCTCCAATGCTGAGAGGTCATCAGCTTATGATCTCTATAACAGTGTTGACTATTATGAGAAGTACAGAGCTCACACTTATGGCTCAAGCTATTTCGAGGATCGTCGCATGTCCTATCTCCCCCCTCCCCCTCCTCCCCCTCAATCCCTCTCAAAGCTTTCCTCTAGTATAGATCCATATGTCCACCGGGCAATGCCTCCACCTTCTTCGACCGCCGCAGCTGCCACATACTATGCTCGAGACCGCAGCCCGATCAGACGAGTACCAGCCTCATCGTCAGGCTACACCTATGAGCAAACACAGCTGTCACCGGTGTCAGCCTCCAGGAGCTCCTACGCTGTTCCACGATCCAAGGATCATTGTGCGTCACGCTACGCGCCTTACTAAAGCCATGGTGCCAAGGTGAGCAACTTAGTTTAAAAAAACAGCGACAAAAAACAAAAACGACCTTTTTATTTGAGACAACAGAGGGACATTATACTATAAACAGCAGTGGGCACTGGGATCTGGAAATCCGTAGTAACTTGGATGCATTTAAGGTACCTAATCCTTTGAAGATGTGGAATGACGGGGGATTAAACCCTGTTTCTGAAAAGAGAATGCTTTGCTCTCTTTCTAGGTCTGTATGTGAACCGCAAGACTTTGCTGTCATTTCTTCAACATGATTCCCTCAGTCTGTGTGATGTGCTGCAAAGCAAAGCAAATGAGATGTTGAAATTACAATGGGAAATTGCGTTAACATCTTTCAGGCACCTGAGATTCCGGTTGCCAGCAAATAAATTGTCCTTGCAGTCACATTTACATACTTGTTTTCAATCAGGATGATTAGCAAATTGCACTGCTTGACATTTATAAAACAATTTGCTTACTTGCTCTGCAGGTTTTCAGTTCAGTTTTTAGCCATGTCTCTTTTTTCTTACCTGTGTTACTTTATCACTTGAAGCAAATTGTTAAATACAGCAAATTTGTTCTTGTTTCATGAACATTTATCTTCCCTTTTTTAAATGAGAAGAGAGTAAAGGAACACTGTATCAGGTGCTTGTTGATAAGAGAAGCACATCTGACATGGTCTGTGTCATTTTTGAAAATGTGCACAAGATAAAATATTTTTTCAAAAAATATTGTCATTGATGTCTAACAATATGCTGAGGAGGTCTGACTCCGTTGATATGTTTTATTATGGCTAAAACCAGTAGTTTCCCCTGAAAGTTGCTTCCTGAATGCTTGAAAAATTGAAACCCAGTAAACTGTCTTGTGTCGGGTGGGAAAGAAAATCTGTAGGTTTTTTTTGTCCCCACTTGCACATAACTATACCCCATATCCATGCAACTTTACAGGCTTAAGTCTTCAGTGAGGATACATAAACACATTTTAAGTTAGAATCTATGAAAAGAAAGATTTTCAAACATTCCATCCTCTAATTTTTTCAAATTTAATCTCTTTTGCAAAATATTGGCGACAGCTTTTTTGAAGATAATTTTTCAAAGTGTCATTGAGTGACTCCAAAATGAGAATGTTTACATTGTACAACTAAGCAACATCTTGACTATGTTTTTTTCCCACTTGCAATATTGCACACTTTGTAGCTGACACCACAACTATCATATCTTGAATTTTAGTCCTGGATGGATGTTTATTCCTCCATATAACACAGCTTAAGCAGATGCAGGAATGTGAAGCTGGACTCAGGGCTTGTGTAAGTCACGAGGCACGTGTTTGTTGAAGGTACCTCAATTGTTTGTTTTGCATATAGGTGGTTTTCAAGTTTGTATTTTTCATACTAGCTGTAAAAGTACCAGCATACATTGAAAATTAAAAATGAATACATTTTTCAATAAAGCCAAAACAATTTTGGTGACAAATTTGTCCAGTTATTTATTTGTAACCCAGTATGATATTGTCTAACTTTGGCTGTAGGTACAATGGAACTATTCATTCTAAACACATTGAATATATCTATACATCTATATCTATATATCTCTATCTATCTCTCTCTCTCTTTATGTATACACACACACGCACACATCTGTTTATGTATATGTGTAAAATATTCTGTCTCTGAGCACAAAGGTTATAGAATTTTGTAATTTAAGGGGAGTTTTGCTGTTCTGTGTCAAAGAACATAAGAGTAGTAATTACAGAAACGAAGTGCAATTGAGCAGTGTTCACACTTTCAAGTCTTACATGATCGTCTGTGTGCTTCCGAGCTTGCTTTCTGTCATTATAAAGATCACAGTTTTGACAAAAATTAACTTCGATCTATGCCTTAAACTACGCCGTGTTTGACCCGGGAATGTGAGGTAACTGGGCCTAAAAGGTCTCAACTGTAATGTTTAAGATGGTTGTGAACCCTGAATTTAACATTTGTTGTAGATAACTGGAGGTGTCTTAACATAATTATTGGGACAGGAAAGGAGAATATTGTTCAACATTAATAATTTTTTAGTCTTAAAATTGCTTGCTTAGGAAATGCAGTAAGAAATTAAGAGACTGATCTCACCAGAGCAGAAAGAGGGATATGTAGTATTGTTCATTTCAAAAGGGCAAACAATAGTATTCCAAGTGTGCTCTCTCAATTGTCATTTGCACCTAAGCTACATGCGTTTTTTGATACAGCTGATATTAACAACAGTTATGTCTCAGGGGAGCAAGAGGTGCTTTTTCCATTTGTGTGTGTTGTCTGAAAAAAGTATGACATCAGATTTCCCGAATCAAAGCAAGATGTCACGATCATTCTTGGAGTAATATATCTGGAGATATTGACCCTGGCTTCGCAGCTAAGCTTTTTTTTTTTTTTTAAATAAATAAATTAATAAATAAATAAATACCCAGATGTGAAAGAATATAAAATTCTCAAACTTAAGTCAAAAATATTAAGCAGAACCTAGCTTTTGGACCCAGAGAACATATAAAGAAGACTGAACAAAATCTGAGATGGTGCAGCAACACATTTTCTGAGTTCTTTCTGATTTAACACGGTCTGACCCTTCAGAAACAATAGACAATAAACAACAATACATGTATGTTTAAATGTATACATTTTAGACATGGAGATGTTTATAAAATATTGGTCTTTTTTGTCCAAATAACTATCTCTTAGCATCAAGTTCAAATTAGTCATATTCTAATTATTTATCTCCAGAGGTTAGTGTGAGAGGGCAGCTAGGGTCCCTTTGGAGAGCCTGCTTTTTAGTAATTTCTGTTTAAGGGGGGGTCCAAACATTAACTTAATAAACTATTTGTTTGAGTAAATAATATTATAAAATCATCCAGTTCAAAGCAAAACATACAAACAACAAGAAAACAAGTAATGAAAAAACAGTTCTGCATCGTCCTGTCTTTGGTAGTTCATTCATTATCCGCATATCTTTTACAGGGTCAGGGAGGGCGCTAATCCCAGCTGACATTGGGCGAGAAATGGGGTACATACTGGGCAACCTGCTATATTAAAAGGCTGACTGGGTTTTTGTAGTGGTATCTCAAAAATTAAAGCCTATTATGGAACTCTTTTACTCAAAAATTCTTCTTCTTTAGCTCAGTGAAGCAGCCTTGACTTTCTGTCAGTTTTACATCACTAAAACAAAATATTACAAATATGCTACAATATGAAATAAATATGAAAACATACCTCAAAATTAACAGTCAACTGAGTTAGCTCATAACTGGGCTAAGTAACTTTGCTAATTGCAGCAGCAATTAGCAGTTACATTAGCCTAAAGCTATCTGTCACTCATAAAACTGTAAATCACTTAAAGTTAAGGCAGCAGTCGAATGATATAAGTAGGAAAAAAAACACTTTTAAAATATAGTCTAGTTTTACAAATCATGGATGTTGATGTTTCATCTATTCCCAGAAAGTGTCACATGGGAGATTGTATTCGCACAAGTTGCATTCGGCCGGTAACAGGTGTTTGGGATGCTGAGTGGGACTGATAGTTACCATTCTCCCTATTAGAGGTAAGGTCAGTGTAACGCCAAACTGATT
The DNA here is from genome assembly GCA_029814665.1 of Acanthurus lineatus. Lineage (NCBI taxonomy): Eukaryota > Metazoa > Chordata > Actinopteri > Acanthuriformes > Acanthuridae > Acanthurus > Acanthurus lineatus. The sequence goes on from JAPZDV010000016.1 coordinate 900,637, forward strand.
TTATATTCATGTTCAGGTTTAAGAGTGTATAGAAGAAGTTATCAATATATTATTGTTAATACACATTTTACATAGCTCTATATTCTTACAGCAGTTACTGATACAGTGTTATCGGTTCGTAATACAGGTCTCTCAGTCACTCCACTCTGCAGTAAGCAGAGGAGCAACTTTTCTGGTAACCCACAACCAGGAGAGAGAACTCTACAAAGAGGCATCAGCTGATGAAACGACCTTGTTTCATTAGCTGATAACAAAAATCATTCCCAAAGTTTGTTTTTTTTTAAATCGTACTTACGGATCTGAGGTAACGCCAGACTCAATGCTTTCTCTGACGAAGTCATGTGGAGACGTCTTGATGAGGGAGGGGACTGCTAACTGCAGTAACCAACAGGAAGCTAAAATGGTCCAGTTGCTTACTTCTGCCTAAGACTCTTTCTTAGCAGTCACTGTCCGCACATGGTTTAGAAGTGTTGACAGAGATTACCAAACTGCAGTTAACATTTATGAAAGTTATTATTGAGGATTACCTTTCTCAAACAAATAGCTATTCTCAGCAGAGATCATATCATATAGAGATCATATTTTGTCATAACAAAATGTGCATCTTTATTGTAAAACCCCAAGCATGCTGAAAGCTTTTGATGAGAGACAAGAGAGTCAACCTTTGGAGAAACGCAAGCTGACGTCCAGCTGCGTTGGCCAATCAGCTGATCATACCGAACAACTCTGCCGCGAGGGAGTTCAGGCTCCCTTGCACAAGAAAAGGGTCCAACCACGCCATGGCAAGATGTCTCCAACTATCATTTAGGATGTGTGACAAGTTCGATGTGATTTTAAGTGATGCCATCGCAGAAATCCCTTATTCAGTTTTGACGAATCAAAATTGAATTACAGACATCTCCAACTGTCAATTTGACTGGTCAAAAGTAGTCAAGACTACTCAAACTTATGTCGTTGATAGCTATAATTTTTATTCCGGATAGTCAGATTTTGCCATTAAATGTTAAAACGGCTTGCCTTACACCGAGGTAGCTGTATGCCATGTTCTTTGGTCACGAGCTGGCAATGCAACGTGACGTCATATCGGTAAAGGCAGTACTCATTTCATTTTTTAAGGGCCGAGACGCATACCGCAGCTTTGAAAGGTAAGAATTCTGTTACCATCAAAAGAACATTAGCCGAAGGGTGTCCTAGTTATCAAAATTAGCTAATGCACTTTCATCGACGTTTCATATGCCTATAACGTATGAAATCAACGTTTCTGTAAAATGTATGGGTAGGCTAAGCTAATATACAAACACAGTATGCAGCGTGCTTAGTTATCGCAATCTTATAAAAGCAAAGATAATCATGTTACTGACCTTTGTAAACGACTAAAAACACAAAATAGTGATCCATACTCCCCAGCCTTTAAACGATTATTTTAATAAGTCAGCTAACTTAGCTAACGTTGGTGTCGTCAGCTCAACAGTTAACGATAAACGCAACGTACTTTTGTTAGCTCGGCAGCTAACGAAAGTGAGCTGCAGAGCCAAGATATGTTGCTTTTACTGTGGATTTAAAAAGAAATCTTTGGGATGGTGGTGGGTGTCCGACATTTGTGTGTCCTGAAGTAGTTGGACTGGTTCTGGTAATATAGCCTAGGCCTGTTGTTATTAACCAAGGATAAACAATGCAAGTCCGTACTTTATGTTCTGTAAACGGTCCTATCCAAATTTAAACAACTCATTATCGTTACTGTTCAGCATAGAGTTAAGTTAACTAATTGTGTTTTTAGCCTTACTGCTAAATTACAATCCAAAGACTACACCGCCATCAATTAAGAACGTCTTAATGGAAGGTTAGGTGCTGACAAGGCAGCATGGTAAGAGAAGGGCTTTTTGTAAGAGTGGTCCTCCTCCGTGGCAGTTGCACTTTTGTAAATTATAACACACATTTTCTGCAAACAAACACCTATAATGCTGATATTTAGACTTATACGTTGCAAAATTGTACTATGCGTTTGTACTCCTTATGTTGATGGTCTAATTATATCAAACCATAATTTAAAAGAACTTCAGTTGACCCAGTCCTGCCCATGGCTATTCAAACTTTGAGGAAGCGTTGTTTACAGGTAAGAGGCACAACTATTGGAAGATATTTTCCATTGTTTTCATGATAGAAGCATCTATGATGTCTTCCTCATTTAGACACATGAAAGGGCTAACTTTCTAGACTTTGGAGGCAAACATTAGCTGGATGGCTCCAAGTTCAAGGCTTATGGTTGATGAAATGTTCTAGCAACACTAATTTATTGTAAACATTCTGATAGTAACAGTCTACATGCTTATTGCTTGAGATTATTAAAGCACATTTTGGAGAAGTAATCTAGCAAGCATTTGAAAATAAAATTCACTGTGAAAATGAAGTTTTTGGAGGAAAGGGTTGCTGTATTAGAGCACATTTTAAAAAAGGCGTGTGTGTGTGTGGGGGGGGCAATAAGTCCTCCTAAGTTTTGAAATTTTGTTCCTTTGTATTCACTAATATCAACTAGGTCAAAGTCAGCTGAAGTCTTAAGGTAAACTTGAGTTTAAGAACAGCTCTGAACAATAATAAAAAAAATCTTTTTTTTAGTGTAGTAATTTTATATGTGGCTTAAACAGTATAAACTTGAAAGGGTTCAAACAAAATAAGATTAAGAAATGTGACTGTGAATCTCTGGTAGCTGTCTGATTAAATACAATTTAGTTATATAGCTGTATGTTTGTTTCCTGTGTTTTTTGGGTAATGACTCAAAATCCAAAACTTTATGTAAATAGATGGAGCATTTATTTTTATTAAATTGAAGCATTTATGTTGAACATTGATTTCCCTTTGATATGTGCAATACTGATGTCTGTGTAGTCGTATTATCTGATTTTTGAGACCAAAACTAATATTACATTTCAATACTAATATCACAACTTCTTTTAGCATCAGTAATATAAAAAAACTAAGAACTAAGCAAAAGCACAATTCTCGCTTTTTTTCCCAATAAACTGCAAGAGTTGGTCAGGCCCTATAACCACAGTTGACCTTAACTGACCAACTGACTGAGTAGCTTATTGTTGAAGTCATACCACTCATTGGATGGCTGAGTGACGGCATTTTCCCAGTTAGCAATGGCTCTTTTAATTAATTTGTGCCTAATGTTACCATCAAGATGGATTTTGTTTTTTAAACTTTTGGCATTAAAAAGAGGATTTATTTCACTTCAACCTGGCCGTAGAAGCAAGTGCTGACTTGTACTGTAATTTGTTTCTCCTCATTGACTGTTTAAGGGGAAAGTACTTCAAAATGTTAAAGTACAGAAAGGAGATTGAAAAAGAAAAGACCCCAAGGAAATAAGTAATGCTTTTTTTTAATAAGATGAAATGTAATGAGTGGCTCTTGCAAGTGCACACTGTAAGTTGCAATGCACTGCACCTTTCATTCTACAAACGTTTACAATACAACTTTTCATATTTTATTTTATTTTATTTTTATTTTATTGTTCATTTTTAAAGAGACATGACACAATTAGAGGTTATTACGAAAGAGTTAGTTAATAGATAATTTGCATCTGTTGCCCCTGGGCTGGTAAACAAAAAAAAGAAAACAACAATCACAAAAATGGCAAACATGCTGTATAATACAGCACAAATCTCTATTAAAACTGAAGTGTGGAAAAACAACTTTTTAATTGATTTTTGAATTGGAGCAGCTGAAGCTCAAGAGGAGGAGAAGGTTGACCACTAATCAAAAGGTCGGTGGTTTGATCCCCAACCTCTCCAGTCTTGATGTCAAAGCATCCCTGGGCAAGATACTGAACCCCAATTTTCTCCCAGTGGCTGTGCCAGCAGCATGTGAATGTGTGTATATGAGTTCTTAATGAGCAGGTTGGCAATATCTAGAGCAACCACCTGGCATTAGTGTGTGAATGGGTGAATGCTGACTTATGTTGTAAAGCGCAACAAGTAGTCGAATTAGAAAAATGCTATACAAGTATAGTCCAAAGTCTATAATTGTAGGAGATAAGAAACTTGATTCTGTTTTTTTCACACACTTCTACAAAGCAACAATCACTGACAAAACACTCAATACAGAGTGTCTCGTTAAAAAAATGAGACATCAGTTAGAAACAGATATAAAATCAGAAATGTGAACTGACACTTGGAATAAATGGCACATGGACTGCATTTAAACAGTGCTTTCCTAGTCTTTTGAATACCTAAGGCACTTTACAACTGCAATCAGCATTCTCACATTACACACTCCATTGACAACCTGCTCATTAGGAACTCGTATGAACTTTGGGTTGGGGAAGTTGCCCAGTTTTGCATGTCAAATTGTCCAAACATTGTTGCTGTTTTAATAATCCTATTCGTTTTCAAGATACAAACATTGTTGACAACACAATACACAGACTGCTTAAAGTACGCTTAGCTCAAACTTTTTTGTTTCAGCTGCTCACGTTTATGCTTGGTGGCTGTATTGAGCTAAAATTAATGTTAGCTAAAATCAGCTGTTACTGTGCTGTAAGTTTAGCAGGCAGTTGTTTCTTGCCATAATTACCGAACCAAAAAATCAAGTCATTATGCTTCATAAGGTCAAGTTTTGTTAAAATAACTTTAAAAAACAAATAGCAGTCTAAACAAGGAATGTAAGCACATTAAGTGCCTGAGAGAGTGAGTTTGATTTATCGTTCCCTTCTTTTCCAAATTTGTGGGCTGCCTCTGTATTCAAGACGTTGTTTCTATTAGGTAGGAACAGATGAAATAATAATAATAAAATGCACTAAAAAGTACTATTTGTACTCTATCACTGGATTTAATTGTAAATATTTACCTAAGATAAAAAGATTTGGCTAGATTTTAAAAAATGAATTTGATTTTTGTTTGGTGAGTTTGTATTGCAGTGCATCTTGTAAACTGAAATCCATATTTCTATATAAAATAAGTACACAGAAACCAAAACAGACATTGTGCATTCAAGTTCAGAAATCTGAATTTTAATGGCCATAATGCAGCGTTTCCCATACATTCTTTTATATATGACAGGCACCACTATATCAACATTGGCTGCAACGTGTTGATTTGCTGCTTAGCGCTGAGGAAGGCCTAGGGCTAAAATTTGTCCATTTCTGTCCACTGCTATGGATCATTAAAAAATATTAAATACTCAGTGGTGAGTGCTGATGATTTCTGACATATCTTTTGTGCACTTCCATGGAAATTCTGATTGGATTCTCTTGTTTTTGTTTGTTTACAAAAACAGCTTTTCAGCATAATTGTTTCTGAAAACGATAGAAGTTTTCCACTGCATACATATATGTATAATCCAATCTTTCCCCATCTTTCCCCAAGTGTTTCAGAAAAGTCCTTGAATGTAGCTGTAAATGTGTTAGTGGAAATTGCTTGTAGTGCCGTAAAGGTTATTACAGTAACTTACTTTGTAAAAAGGATGAAATATTTTTCTTAGTAGCTTGCACATGAGGCATAATGTAAGAAATTCATACATGTGTTATTGCAGGATGCAGCAGCTGAAATTGTGAGGATTGAGAGAAGATTTTGAAAGCTGATCCTTATATGAACTTGGTTATACACTAAGCATTCATCACTTATTATTTTGATCATCTACATTAAAGTCGCAGGAAAGCCTTGTTAATGCATGCAAATCAAGGCTTAATTTTCCCAAATGATGGAGATGATACATTGGATTAAGGGTCAGTCAACTGGTCAGATTCTTAATTGACACAATAGAATTAAAGTACCAATAATCTTGATCTCTCTCCTCCCTTAGTGACGTGGATACTTCAAAATGGTGAAAATATTCATCGGGAACTTGTCACCGGACACTACATCTGATGAACTTCGCTCTCTCTTCTCCCAATATGGCAAGATTGCAGAATGCACCATTGTCAAAAACTTTGGCTTTGTGCATATGGATGACAAAGCAGAGGCAGAAGAAGCCATTCGCAACCTGCACCATTATGAGCTAAATGGCCAGCCAATGAATGTAGAATTGAGCCGTGGCAAGTCAAAAGGATCCACTAAACTACATGTTGGCAACATTGCTTGTACCAACCAGGAGCTGAGGGCCAAGTTTGAAGAGTTTGGTGCTGTGTTGGAGTGTGACATAGTAAAAAACTATGCTTTTGTTCACATGGAGCGAATGGAGGATGCCATGGAGGCCATTAATCAGTTAGACAACACAGCTTTTAAAGGTGAACTTTTGGGCTGGGCTTAATGGGAGTATACCTTATATTAAGGATATAGTTTCAAGAATATTTAATTCCATTCTTTTGAATTGATTGGTAAGTAATGGATTGACTGCAGGTGAGTAACTAGAGAAAGATAATAATAAAAATGTTAAACTGGAAGTCAGGCAGCACTATGTATTATTTTTTTAAAGCTGGTATCCGTAATGTCATTGGTAGTATCCATCTGTATGTCTATCAGTTGTGAAACACACACTGGCACCTTCTACAGTTAATAATTGACTTGTCAGGACACACCTCTTCAGACTGTTAAAGCATATACAGTCAATACCACATTTGAAGTAATCTATAACAGAACAAATCTGTAATCTGTACATGTAATGTGTTTTTAAAAATCAAAGCCAACTACATAGGCCAATTAAGGACTGGATAAACACCAACATAGTTGCATGTGGGTTTCTGTTTATACTTCATTTGGTTAATGCACATGTTCAAAGGTTTGTCTGGTCATACATTTAGGATTTGCATGATCCTTGGTAATGTTTAACAAAATGGGTACATGACAAATTTTTGCGTTACGCGAAGGCTTGTAGCTACAATGAAATTATAAATCGAGCTGTGATACTTTGCTTACTTGTTTATGTTAAACATTAGCTGCTTCCAATAGCGAGCTTACGTGCAACCTTTCATGACAAACTCCACTTTCTTCGCTATTGTATGATCAGCATCTCAGTTACCTTTTAACACTGCAGGCGAGAAATGTGAGGAAAGTTACGGATTTCAGCTTTAATAAGTATTAAATGCTTAAATCATGAGCAATATCTTATTGCTATTTTTGGAAGTCAATGTAGCTTTTTACCAGACTGGTGGGTTAGGAAACTTTTGTATGCTAGGCAGAAAATGTCAAACATTATTTGGAATAAATGCAGGCATAAGTCCTCATTGGGTCTTTTCTTTTTAAGGCAAACTGATGAGTGTGAAGCTTTCGACTAGCCGCCTGCGTACTGCGCCGGGAATGGGAGACAGATCGGGTTGTTATCGGTGCGGGCAGGAAGGCCACTGGTCCAAAGAATGCCCTCTAGACCAAAATGGCTACCACAGAAACGGCTCAGAGCCAAAGTCTGATGGATACGATGCCTCGAGATTTGGTGGGCGTGGTCGAAGCAGGGGTTATCACCCGGACTTCAGTGGCGATCCAGATTATGGTGGTGGCTATGCTCCAGTACATGGTTTTTCCCGGGGTTCTGGTCACAGCAGCAGCATGGCAGGTTACAGAAGGGGCGCAGGCTACGAGAGTGCAATGAGATATGGGCCGCACCCAGGTTACGGCATAAGCGCTGTTGCTGAACATAGCATGGCTCGGATGTATGGCAGCGAGGCCGCATACAGGAGCAACAGCTCACTCTATGGCGCGGTACCAGCCTACCCGATGCGACGGTCGCCTTACGAGGAAAGAGATCCGTACGGGGTCGTGGACTACTACGAAAAGTACAGGGCCAATTCTTACGGAGGCAGTTATTTCGAAGAACGTCGCGCTGTCCCCTTGCCTGCTCCATCAGCATCCTCCTCCACAGCTTTAATGAGGGAACGTCTGCCCCCCTCTAGCCATGACCCATTTGAGTGCCCCATTCCTCCTCCACCAGCCCCAGTCTCCTCATACTACGCACGTGACCGGAGTCCGATTCGGAGAGTTCCTGCTGAGGCAGATGGGTATACATATGAGCGTTCGCGCCTCTCCCCGGTGCCCGCCCTACCAAGAAGTTCTACCTTTGACCATCCGCGAGATCCCGGCACTGAGCGGGCACGATATACATACTAATCCTTGTCCCACACAGGCAGGTGGAGCTGTCTGCCATTTAGGGTATAGGCTAGCCTAAGTGCCACTGGAATCACTGAAAATTAAACATTAAACAGTATATCTCATTGGTAATATTGGTAATAATATAGATGGAAAGTCAGCCCTCTGTGTATTTGAGGTGAGTGGGTAGTATGAATAAGGTTACCATAAAGCTTGCCACTCATTATAGGCAGTGCTTAGATTTGATTGTGAATGGTTAATTCATTGACATTATGCTGATTTCATTCCAGGTTATACTTCAAAATGCAGTAAAACATATCCTCCATTGACCGTCTTTCATTGTTCCTTTTACATGTTGTGGTATTGGTGCAAAAGATGGCTTGACCAACACGTGGAGGTGGAGGTGCAGATACTGTGTACATCCATAGCCTGGTTGACTTCTATTCATCATACTGTAAAGACATTTTTTTTTCCCCTCTGAAAGTAGCTATACGTTAATACACTAGACTAGACTTAACAGAAGCAAATAAAATTAGTGCATAGTGCATGTTTTAAAGGTGAGTCTTCAGGTTACATTACTAAAATTTATTAAATTCTTTTCATTTGCAACTATTGTATTATTATGTGCATTTTAGTGTATTGGTGTTTGTGTAAGTTCACATTGTTAATGCCACACTTGTACCAAATACAGATCTGCACAGTGTAAATGAATGGCTAAATTTTTGTTTTTGGTTTATGTCAAATCTTTTTTGAAGTTTTAGTACTTTTTATCAAGGTTCATTGTGATTGTTTTTTGTTGAAAGGCACATTTACATAATAGATTTTCATTGGTGTGATAAATATGAGACTTCACACCTTTTAACATATGTTGTAGTTTCATAAAGACAATGAACTCAATTGCCTATGCTGACTGTCTGTGTTCTTACAGGTTAAAATAAAAATGTCTAAAGTCTAAGGACAGTTACCTGTGTGTTGTTTGTGCTCATTCAGTATATGGTCCAATGGTATTAACATCAAAGTGCACCAATCCATCAGAAGTTCAAGGTTAAGGGTGACCACTTCAGTAAAAATGACACTTTATGGAAAATCAATTCAGTCTACAGAAAACTGATGCTATTTAAAGTTCTTGACCATATCTAAAATGTATGACATAATGACCAGGTAAAATGGGGTGCACAATACAGTATGTTAGCTTGCAGTTAATAAATAACATTAGTATGTGCGTGTTTTAGCCCTTTATGTATAACTAGCCACATTAGAATGAATAGCCAGGTCAGCATTCATACTGGCCAAGATATTAAGACAACAGCTGATTTAAAGATTCATAAAGATTCATAAAGTTCTGGAGCCAGGAGCTTAGTAAGTAAGGCGTTTGATGCAATACAAATTCCAACCGCTTGGTATTCATAAAAATTTATTCACTACAAAACATATATGCTCATGTAAATAATTTATAAACTCATAAAAATAATATTGAATACTTTTCACTGGTGGTATATAAAGTGCCTTCAATTTTAATGTATAGGAAGAGACGATGAAAGGACGATTTAACGATTAAAATTCATGCAGAAATTGCAAAATAATTACAAGGATTATACGTGTTGTTCAGTGTCATAAGATTTTGGTACGGGATAAGCTGCTTGAGTTTGTTACATGGATGTATTAAGGTTTGTTAGAGAGGAATAAAAACATATGACATGGTTGGTAGGCGTATAAACCAATCAGTTTGCAGTATGAGGATAAGAAAAAAATAACCCAATAAAACACGCCCCATGGGGAGGAGTTTGGTCAGGCCAATAGAAATGCTTTATACTACAGCGGACTTCCATGGAATCATCCTTTGTGGCTTTCTGCAAGGCGCCATTTTGATTAAAGTAATGTTAAAGGGTGTTGTGGGTTATACTTTGTAAGTTTATTTTTTAAACTTAAACAAGTTTATTTCTGAATCGTCTGACGTTTTACAGAAACTAAACCATTAGGGTACACCGAAAATGGCCACGGGAGCAAACGCAACTCCTTTAGGGAAGTTGCACCCCAGTATTGGCGCTAAACGAGGATTTGATGCCGGGCCTGGTGCAGGGAACGGGTTGATGCCAACGCCGGGGCCACCCGCGTCCTTTCCTTCTTTACAGGGTTTCCAGCCCGCGATGTCAAGCGCTTCATTTCCATCGCATCAGTTCAACCCAGGGACAGGTTTTGCGACCCAGGTCCAACAACCTCCACCTGCAGGGGGTGGACTGTCAAAAGGTAGGTAAACCGAGCGTCCGCTAACGTTAACGTTACTAGCATTAGCACGCTAACACTTGATGCAGCATGAGTTAACGCTAGCCAGTTAGCAAAGTTACACGGGTTAAAGGCCCCACATCGAGCCGAGGCACGAAATGGAGACAGCCGAGCTAATGTTAGTTAGCACAAGAATACAAGTCAACAGTCAACGTTAACGTGAAGTCACTTAGGTTTGTGTTGACCAGGGTGTAAATATCTTAGTCTGCTGTTACAAATGCCGCATGCCACTGCGGACGTCGAACCGTTGTTGAGTAATAATGTATGTGATTTAATGATGGATATCTGCTAATGCAACATTAACGTTAGCTTGGTGCTGTGTTATTGATAGAATGTCCATATAACTTTGATTTTGTTGTTAAACTTTCTTGTGAAGCTGAAAGGGCAAAGTTTTCAACTTTGAAGGGATTCTACGTGCGTTCTAAATAGGAGTCCATTTAATCTAACGCCAGCCTAATGGCAAATGAGAACGCATACCCTGGACACAAGAAATTATAGTGTAGATGAAACTTAGTGTCTGATTAAATATGACAAGTAGAAAACAAGCCAGCCGGCTACTTCACGTAGAAGCAAGGTCATGTTGAGTGTCGTTTGAATTCACAGCCATAGCGTTACCCAGCTGAGTTTTGACTAATGTTTATTATTCTTTCCGTCTCTCCCGGTAGATTTCGGTCAAAAGAAACAAAGAAAGAAGAGTCGTTGGAGCAGCGAGACACCTGATCAGAAGACAGTCATACCGGGCATGCCTACTGTCATTCCACCTGGACTGACCCGGGATCAAGAGAGAGCCTATATAGGTAAATACTTACAAGTTTCTTATGTTAATTAAGGTTGCAATATAAATTGTAAATGCAGTTTGGTTCCATAATATGTTTCATCAATTACATCTGTTTGATTTTCTAGTTTCTTTACATGGTGAATATGAGTATTAATGTTAAACATATGTCCTGTTTGCTGAATTCCCAACAGTTGGAGCTCTGAAAAGGAACACATTAGATGTGTAAAAACATAGTAAAAACTTTGAATCACATTTCCCACACATTTTATAGTAACTGTACTGCATTACTCAAAGTAGTTGATTTTGCTCCAACTTTTGAGACAAAGCAATCATTTCTGATGAGCAATGATTATAACTTGATGATGTACAGTGTTAATTGAGGTTGTTTCTCTTTGATGGAAGTGGTTCTGCTGTGGCAAGTGTTTCTGTGGTCGTACAGTTTGCATACCATTGGAACACCATTAGCAAGAGGAGTTTGAGATGAATGATGAAATACCACTGCTTGCTGTCCTAAACTGCAGGTCACTGCTCACAGTCTTGCTTGATCCCCTACACCTCATCAGTATTGTTTCTGTGCATGGAGGTGTTACTCATAACGTCCTAATATGTTAATGTGCTTCTGTATATACTGGTCTAAGTGTGAGCAATGCTGCTTCAATGGCAAGTCAATTCACTATACTGAAATCACTAAGCAAGCTATTCGAGTGGGCATTATCAATTATAAAACATGTGTTCATAGTCTGGCCTATTAAAGAAAAAAGTGATCATGCAAAAGAAAAGAATGAACAAAAGAATAAACCACAAATGCCTTCCAGCAGCAGTGTAACACCAATATACTGCCTTCACAGGCCCTCAACAGGGTATTCTGAAGCAGATTAGTCCTTTTTGTCAATAACTGGCATCGTTATTGATGTTATTCACTCATTGGTAATGGTTGTTGTTCTTTGGTATGTAAACATTCATTTGTGCCCACCCTCCACTGTCACACTTATCGTTTCCTTTGCTCATTCAATAGATCCCCTAAAACTGTCCAAGGGAAGCGTTTTAAGATGAAAAAGCTGTGAACCACAATTCACAGGGCCTGTATTCATCTCTATAATCCAGAGTAATTTTTTCAGTGACCAGTGAATATTTGTTTTTGGGCGGTATTTCATTTCAACTTTCATAATGTGCATGGGATGACTGATTTATTTATTCATGGCCTTCTAAATGTAATATTTGTCTCTATGTCACTGCAGCCCCTCAGTGTTAGATCCGTGGAGTGCAAATAGTGACTGTGATCACCTAATTGAAATGCGCAACACTTATATAGCCCAATCAATGATTTTTAGACCTGATCTGTTCTTAAAATGCCAAAGCTGCAAAACACAATATGCTGCAAAATGTAAAGCCCTATCTTCGTGGAACAACAACATAGCTCAGGTCTGAAATATCAGTGGTTTGGCAGGCATTAAACTGAAACCATGGTCTAGTCACTTCCTATGATATGTTGCTACGTTATATCATTGTCTGCAAAAAAGTTAGTCCTGTTTACGCTAATGTAAACGGTCCCTAGTACTTATTTATTTTAGGTAATGTGTTCCTTTGATGTGATAAATTGGTTCATACTTAAGAGTCCAACCAGATGTTTGGTCTTCTTTGTTTTATTTAACAGACTCGACATTTGTCTTTACCTCAGTAATGTATGAGACAGTGCTCTAATGTGCAGAGCGTTGTCTCTATGATGTTGTTGTGGTAACCACATTTCTCTCCATCCTTGTTTTTCTTTCCTAACCTGAATTCTTCCAGTCCAACTGCAGATTGAAGACCTGACTCGTAAACTGCGTACAGGAGACCTGGGAATCCCTGTTAACCCTGAGGACAGGTCGGAAAAAGATTAAACCCATGAACAGTAACATTTTCTCTACCTTCTTGACTTTATGGAAGACAAATGTTGATTTTTCAGTACATGTGTGGTTGTTAGCCAAATTCTGAGATTGCATAGTAGTATTAGTGGGCAGATGTAGCATTTAGTTAGATGTTTCCTAAGTGAGTGGCTGGTTGTTTAAAATATCTTAGTTTTTTTTACATTGTCAAAGCCAAATACTGAAGGAAATTAGGTTCATATAATTATAATGCTCTCAGAGACTGCTCATCATGTTATCCCCAGTAAGCAAACATAATTGTGCATTTGCTGCTACTGGGTTGCTACTGAGCAGTTTTTGTTATTTGTAGCTTATATTTAATTGGTAATGGTAAATATTAACTTAAAGGTCTTTTCAGTCTTCAGAAACGTAAATCCCACACACTGCTCTTGATAAGCATCACAATTGATTGAACTTCACTAAGGTTTCATTCCCCCAGACCTGTCATCAAGAGCACTTGTGATTTCTGAACACTGAAGTGATCCTGTCCAACACACCCGCATCTAAGATAGTTCGATGTGTGGATATCTCCTTGGAAGGAAAAGTTTTTTTTTAAGTGATCTTGTTAAGTCTGAATTTATATCAAAGTAAGACACAAATTCTATTAATTTCTTAATTTATTATATTAAGATATAGTCATATTTTTAAAGAAATCTTGCATGAAAGCAATTTGCCCAAGTACAAAATTATTACTTAAGTTTTTAACAAATAGTTAAAATGTATACAATTTGTTCTTTCTTTACTGTGTAGACAGAATTTTGGCAAATAAAAATTTAACTCAAGGTTTACTTTCTGGCATTTTTGCAGTTTAGTTAAATCTATTGGTTTTTTCAGAGGGAGAATTTAGCTTTGGGCTGAGCAACTGCCATTCTTGAGTTTAGTCTTGGTTTTTCTTTTCGTCAATTTCATTGTGAGGTATTGAGAGTGTTTCAATATTGAGCTAAATAATCAACAAAAACTTAAATTAAGAATAGTTTTGTGATAGGTGTTCAAAGTGAAAGGGACAGGACAATGGATGCTTGGGTAACCCACTGTATATAGGTCAGTGTAAGTTGAGTTTAGATGCATTTCTGTCTAAACAATTTAACATGTCACTGCCAGAACAAGGAGGACTGTCTTGAATATTTTGATTATTTGTCTTTGACTTGACAGTTGAGTCTTTGATTTAAATTTAGCCAACTAGCATTTATGCATCATGGTTTCACCCACTTCTTGCTTTCAGTGTTTGATGTAGAGTGCTTTGTGAATATATGAATACTTACTGTGTATGATGCATAATGTATTGAGATTTTTTTTTCTGACACAGGTTTGGGTCAACACACCTTATTCTATGTAAAATCATTTTATAGTGTTGATTGTAAAATGATCAATGCTAAAGCTTGAGCAGCTTCAAAATTGGAATAGTTCAAATGAATTGGCACCTTGAAAAATTTTGTTGGTCACCACAGATTTACACAAGTCCAATCACTTGATATTGCCTTGCTTGACTTTTTTCTAACTTATTGAATATTATGTAACTTTTTTGCCAGTGATGACATACCTCATGGCATATGTAGCGTACATCCTAACATACCAGTGATCGAAAGGTTTTGTCCTTGACTTGCCAAATTATTTGTTGCTGGTCATCTCTGGTTTTCCCGTAACGTGGCTTTAAACATTTTCACCCAGGGGGGAAGGGGGTATGTTCCAGTTTTCCCACTGGACTCTTGAAGTCTGGAAGAAAACTTCTGGAAAAGCAGTGGCCAGCTTATGACATAGTTTCCATAAGGATCTGTTCCCGCAGGAAGTGGCTCGCTCTCAGGAGTGTGTGAAGCTGATCTTTACTAGCTAGAGTCCCTGTCTGTACACTGTGTAGACTTTCTATTCATAATCAGACATTTCCACAGCAACCTAAAAAGTTGATTGCAGAGCTGCTTGCAGAGCTGCAGCACTCTTTTAAATAGTTCCCCGATCTAATGTGACAGAACCAACTGGGGATGTTTCAGGTTGTCACCGTTGGAAGTTTGAATCATAAAAGGAAAAACGTATTTTTTTTGTTCTCACTCTTCGCATCATATGGGCACAAATGCGGCTCTCTGATGGGAGAGCATAGGAAAAGGTGGATATCTAATCTTAATTCCTTTTCTCTAACCCAAATTACCCCACATCAACCTAACCCTTTTTCAAGCACAGAGCCTCCTTAATGCAGCAACACAGGTTTTCAGCATCCAAGGGGAGGTACGGACCTCTTCCGCCACGTCAACACCAAGCAACTCTCAAAGCCAGCATTTCTGCTTAAGATTGCAATTTTTGCTTTGGTTTCTTTTTCTTACCTCCAACTTTCCTTTCTTGTAGGCCAACAATCCTGTATGCAGGTTTGGCTATGGCCATGTTTTTTCCCCTTGTGGTTTATGCCCCTCCAGTGTATTGGGTTAATTACCTCTATACAGTTTTGGTTGCCCCCTATTTACCCTGAATTGTTTAAAGAATAGACCCTAGCCTATGAATTGTCAGTGCAGAGTTCCAACATAATTTTCTTTTGTTTTGAGTTTGTTCTTTCAGTGGCTATGAGCCACACATTGAGAATTCTCTTAGTAGATCCAAATTTCCATAACTATTTTTCCAATTTATCATTGTTTCTAAGACATGGCTGTACCCATTGATTCAAAATACCATACTAAGATTTGAAATTTTTAGTCTTAGTTAGCTGTAGGGAGCCTTTGTAATTGTTACTATCTCCACTTCTAAAAAGGTATTAATGATGTCCTTTTTTGTCTTTTTTCTGCCATTTAAGGTCTCCTTCTCCAGAGCCCATCTACAACAGTGAGGGCAAAAGGTTAAACACCCGTGAGTACCGCACACGAAAGAAGATTGAGGAGGAGCGTCACTCCCTCATCACTGAGATGGTTGGACTCAACCCTGACTTTAAACCTCCTGCAGACTATAAGTATGCACTATTCATTTGTTGTCCACTCGCCATATGTTTTAAGATTCTATGGTTGCAGATACACTTTGTATTAATTTACCCAAAAAGAGCAATTTAAAAATTGAAGGGATTTCACTGCCCCCTACAGAAAAATAAAAAAAATATGTTTGAAGCACATGCAGTATCAATAGTCTTTTAAAAGTTCTGATAATGGGACTGTCCAGGTTACTGGTTGATAAGGTACTGCAATTGAATAAGCTCTTGGATCTCTTTATAAGTTTGAATTTAAGGAGAATTAGAAAGCTTTTCATGGCTTCTAATAATTGCTTGTCTTAAATTTGTTTTCTGTAGGCCTCCAGCCACCAGAGTCAACGACAAAGTTATGATCCCCCAGGATGAGTATCCTGAAATCAACTTTGTTGGTCTACTAATTGGTCCACGGTAAATTGGATTTTAATAAAACGGTCATGTTGCAGGTTTCCAAAGCTTTTATAGCTGCTAAGTTCACAGTAAGTAAAGTTCAAACTTGGTTGGATTCTCATGTTTTCCTCTTTGGTTTTACCAGTGGTAACACGCTGAAGAACATTGAGAAGGAGTGTTGTGCTAAGATCATGATCCGGGGTAAGGGCTCTGTGAAGGAGGGAAAAGTAGGAAGAAAGGATGGACAAATGCTTCCAGGGGAAGATGAGCCTCTGCATGCCTTGGTCACTGCCAACACAATGGAGAATGTCAAAAAAGCTGTGGAGCAGGTCAGATCAACTCAACTGTTCTGATACATCATACTCCTGTTAGACAATTCTTCTTTGTTCAGCTTTTAAAACTTAAATTACCTGATTGAAACATTTATTTCTATGTGTATTCAATTTCCTTTTGGAATATACTCAATGTACAGTATAGTTCTGATGGAAAAAAAATCTGTCTATAGATTCGCAACATTCTAAAGCAAGGCATTGAGACACCAGAGGATCAGAATGACCTACGAAAGATGCAGCTGAGAGAGCTGGCCAGGCTGAATGGCACCCTAAGAGAAGATGACAATAGGTCAGTGAAACACCTAAGACAGTGGTGGAGCATGCACAGTCCAATATTGGGAGATTATTGGTAGTAAATGTATGGGCATGAGAGAAATAGCATGGAAACTAATGAGAATGTCAATTATACTGGATTTTAACTTCAGAGCATCACTGAAGAATTTTAGACTTAGAATGTGTCTGTCTCTATAGGATCCTTCGTCCTTGGCAGAACACTGAGCCTCGCAGCATTACCAACACCACTCTCTGTACCAAGTGTGGTGGAGCAGGCCACATCTCCTCTGACTGCAAGTACACCAGGTGATGACCATTTAATCTTCTCACAAAAGTGTAATTTGTTAATTCCTTGGTATATATTATGTTCTGATAATTTTGTGTTGCTTTGTCTAGTTCATTCGCTGCTCATAGAGCGACAGGTGGCGAGCCTCCACAGTCGGCCCAGGACAAGGCTCGTATGGACAAGGAGTATCTGTCTCTCATGGCTGAGCTGGGAGAGGCTCCCGTCCCCACCTCTGGTGGAGGACACTCGAGCACCCAGGGGGGAGCACCTCGGGCCTCAGGACCCAACAATAACCAGCCACCACCGGTTAGTTGACATCACCATGATTTCCAAACTTCTGTTGGTGTAGAATATTGTCTGATATAACTGCTTGTCTATAGCAAAACCGACCTCCTTGGATGAGCTCTGGTCCAACTGAGAACAGGAATTTCCATGGCATGCATGGAGGGCCTGGTGGCCATGGAGGACCCCACAACTTCCCTCCCCCCATGCCCAACATGGGAGGCCCTCCTATGCCACCTAACCCAAACAGCCTGCCTCCCCCCTGGATGCAGCCTCCTCCTCCTCCAATGGGCCAGGGTCCAGGACCTCATGGACATCCAATGGGTACGGGCTAACCTTCATTGCTTTTTGGAGTTTCATTCATGGATAGGATTAATCATAGGTCAAAAATGAAATATTCCCTGTACTGCTCAGTTAGTTTTTCAACTGTAATTATTACTGGGGTTGGGGTGAATCATTACCCACAAAAACTTATTCTAGACAGGATGTAGTGTGTTTACTTCACTATCATCTGGAGTTGATAGTTTTGATTGGAGTAATAAAACACCATTAAAATGTTATGAATAACAAAGAATTGTATTTTATTTTTGCTTGTTTAAAAAATTTAGGCCAAAATTTAGATCTGTGAACTTAAAATTATTTAAAGAGAAAAAAAAACATTGGGTACAGAATTTAGTGTAGTTGCCATTTAGCATGTTTATTACTTTATTCACTTAGAAGGTGCTCTGAGCAATTGCATTTCAAGACTAAAAGCTGTCCACTCATGATCAATTGACTGGGGATACATATAATAATACCAGGTGGGCGCAGCTTGTCTTCTGCATGAGCTTCTTGTCTAGAGTACATTTATTATGGCTAGTAAGTTGGTGTAAAAGACAATGACCAAATTCAAATCTGTAACAGGACAAACTTCTCCATGTTTTGGATCAAGGAAAATGCACTGTGGCACCAAAACTTTACTAAAACATGTTTGACTTTTTGATGATCCCTTAGGTCTGCTGCCACCTCCAATGGGCATGATGCCACCCCCTCCCCCTCCCCCTAGCAACCAACCACCTCCTCCCCCTTCTGGACCTTTGCCACCATGGCAACAGCAGGCTCCTCCTCCTCCTCCTACCAGCAGTATGGCAACTAGTACAGCACTGCCATGGCAACAGAGTAAGACGACACAAAAACTGTATCTGAAACTGTTCCTAAACTCACTACACAATAAACATGACACAGCGTGTCAGATGGTTAAAACAAATTTAGATGCTAATCAGGTCTACCTTTTAAAAAAAAAACAAAACAAAAAAAACACTGCATTATGAGATACCAATTTGCTAAATTAGTTAATTCTCAGTAGGTAGTATAGATTCACTTTTTTTTTATTTTAAATCGAATTCAATGAACTGCAGCCTTATCTTTGCTGAAGTTAAATTCAGGTTAATTGCTGGCTCTCCTATAGCTGTTTATAGTTAACACAAATGTTCACTTTTGTTTTGTACATATGAAAACTCTCAGTCATATGCTGTAACTAAATGGTATCACTCAATGAGTTGTCAGATTTCTTGTTGTCTCTGAGTTCATATGGTATGTGAATAGTTAAACAGCTACTTCAAAAACAGTTGCTGGAAGTTTTGTATTGTAAGGGTTTGTCTGTAAGACACATTTTGCAAAAACTTACATTTGACATGCATTTCTCTGACAGTTCATCTGATTGACTTCACATGTATTCCCTTAAGACCCAAGGACCTGCAGTGTCAAATTCTGTGCAATTCGAAAAAGCAGCCTGTGAATGACAACATGCACCAGTTTCATCAATTTTGATAAAATAAGCAAACAGGAATCAGGGTAGGAGCAAGAGTGGGACTTATGACTCAACCAATCAAATCTGTGCATTCTGGCTCAAGTCAATCAGTATGTTAAAATGCACAGTTCAGTCTAGCGATGGTTATATCTCCATTAGGCTATTCCGGACTCTGCCCACTTTCAGCGAGTTTCTATTGGACCCTTTTCTGGTTCACCTGTTAATTCACATACCAAACAACTGACAAACAGGTTAGCAAGCAGCAAACTGATTGTACATTGAATGATGAAAACATGGACAACTTTCTGTATGTAAAATGCGTCTCTTGCTCAAGCACTCGCTATGCTGACACCTTCATCTTGTTTACTTCTCGACTCTCTTCTACAAAATTATGCTATTTGGCTTCTGAGTCAAAGCCTAGCGCAAGAACTGGAGCATGCACAGAACATCCAGGCCAGTTTGGGGCCAATTAAAGCGTGAACATACGGGAGTTAATCGACCTCCAACTCCATTATCTAGGTGTGTCAGTGAATTTTTTGTTTAATGTGATTTCAGTCAGACTAACATGTTGACATGTATTTTAAAGTCCGGTGTTAGTCAAGCTAACGCAATAAATTTACTTTTCCTAATGACACGTAAATGTACTGAGTGAGAAAAATTAATTTTTCACTTTTTTTTACAAAGAGGGGGAGATGGCGAAAATGAATGCTCAGAGAAAAGTGATATGATATGATATGCTTTAAAAAGAGAAAAACAGTGGAAATAGACCTCTTTAGTTGCTCTTTAGTTCAAAAGCAGTAGGTTATATACTTTCTACATATTGGTAAATGTTAAAAGGGTCATGTGAAGCACCACTACAGGACAACATGGAACAGCTGTTGAGAAAACATAACGACTCATTCAAGCACAGGAGATAAATAGCTGAAGAGCCGTATATGCACGGATCAAAAAAGATTTGACCAGCAGGACTATGGGGGAGGATTTGCTGTTAAAGTGAAACACTACAACACTTATATTACAATATTTTTGATGCTAATAGAGAACTTGAAAACTTGAATGAAAGGATCAAATGCAGCTCTTCATCTAACAGCTCATTCTTGTTCCATTACTTTCACAGAAGGTATAAAAATGCTCAAAAATTTAACTTAAGACTAAAGACTTAAGATAGTGTTTTTGCATGTAGAAAGCCAGTGCACCGAGAACATAACTAGTGGTGTAATGAGCTGCTAAAGTTAGTCATTGGAAAATTTTACCACCATGGTAACCCAGCAACTCAAGAGTCTTGCAACTGTTTTGTTAGCTATGGTCAGTTATATACCCATTTACAGTAACTTACGGGCCTGTGACTAAATGCACAGATGTGTAAAATGAACTTTCTCAGGTCTGATTGGCGTCTAGTCGCTATTTATCCACTCCCAACCTCTCTTGTTAGGCGTCTTTGGCTCAGGGAAAGACACCCACTTGCCACCAGGAAAAGTCTTGATTAAAATAAAATCTCAAAATATGGGCAGAAGACAAAGGCTCTAGAGACAGAATCACTACCACACTTAGAGGGAACTATAAGTGATTATTTCGCTGCATTAATGTTGTATTGGCCTTTTTTTTAGGAAAATCTACTTACTCTGCCATTAATGTTGCCATTTTGACACTGCTGCATTTGCATCTTTAGAGGGTCTCTGACTGTGCAGGTTGATCTTATTGTAAAAGCAACAAGCTTCAAAACTGGAGGCCAAGCAAATGGCCCATTTTGAACAGGCACTGCTTTAGTTGACATTAAATATAAACATGCTTTTCTCTCGAAGCATGTATGTGTTGCATTGGTACACAACTGTATCTTGTAGCTATTAACCCATCGAGCAACATCACAATGATTTGTCAGTAAAGTGGTTAGTTAGTTGGTTAGTGGTTGAGTGTGTTTGTTGTGAGTTGATGGTAGGAAGATTTTGATTACCAAGAAAGCTAACTCATACTGTCCCACTCCCCTCTTTGCAGATACCACCACAACATCCAGCCCTGGCACTGGCACCCTGCCTCCATGGCAGCAGCCACAGCAGCCCGCAGCCTCTGGAGCCCAGCCTCCACCACCCATGGGTACCCCTTCCATGGTGCCTCCTCCTCCGGGTGTGCAGCCCCCATTGCCCCCAGGTGCCCCTCCTCCACCCCCTCCACCACCGCCAGGCTCAACCGGCATGATGTATGCCCCACCGCCACCCCCACCACCCATGGACCCTT
>JAPZDV010000016.1:922235-937265 GCA_029814665.1 Acanthurus lineatus
CCCACCGCCACCCCCACCACCCATGGACCCTTCCAACTTTGTAACAATGATGGGGATGGGGGTACCAGGCATGCCCCCCTTTGCTATGCCTCCGGCCCCCCCACCTCCTCCACCGCAGAATTAACCCTGCAACAGAAGAATCGTCCTTCCACAAGAGTTTCCACCCTGCAGCACATTGTGAATGTGTGCTCACAGAAAAAAATATAACCAGTGCTTTATTTTTTATTGATCCTTAATATTGTGAAGACATCTCTGAAACAGTAAAAGGCTGTCAGTTCAATTTGTAAAGATGCATAACTTAATTAGTTATTTTTCCTGTTTTTAAAGTTTGTGTTAACACAAAGCTCTTTGTGTGCATACAAACCCTCTTGCTCTCGGGCATGTTCTGCATTGCTACCGTAGTTTGTCACATTACTTGTATACCAAATGCACTGCTCAAATAGCCCGTTGGATGTTTTATTTCTGCTCAACACTCTCATTGCTTCAAAAGTTTAATTCAAACTTGAACAATTAACTCTATCATTGGATTTAATATACAGGAAGTTCAACTTGCATGATCCATTGTAAACACCTAACCCCTCAACCTCTCTATGTTGGCTTAGAGTTGAATAAGATTAATATTTTTGTATTAACAAGATGTGAAGTGTTTGTTAGTTCTGTCCAAAGACCTTTTTGTAGTACTGTCTAAGATTGTTTTCCAGAAATTTCCAGGGTTTTAATTTTTTTTCTTTTGTTATTTGTGTGCATCTCAGTTGTGACATTGCTTCAAAAAGGGGGGTTTGATGCTGCAGTCTGCCAGCTTCTGATGCTCTGAACTACTTTGACTGCTAAGAATCTGACAAATCCTTGTTTTTCTGCATCCCTGTGCTCTGACGCTGTGTGCAGTATTTGTTGCTTTCGCGAGGACAGGAACACAAGTTTTGTCCCTTGAGTTATTAAAGAAGAAAAATGTTGGTTTTACTGTTATGGAATCAGTCTGTTGTGTTATGGCACTAGTCTGAATGAATAGCTGTAATCTTGCTTGGTTTAGCATTAAACTGATCCATTTCACCTTTTTGTCATTGAGTATGGGCTTGTTTCTCCTTTCATGGATACAGGATCTTTTGTTACAGAATACTTGCCAACAATCTTTTGTTAGTTTTTTTTCACCAGGCAAGGCATTGTTAGGTGCCCCATTTACATGTGTTACATAACCACAGTTTGTCAAGGGTGTATACTGCCCCAAAACCTCCTTAAGAGTGAACTTAAAGGAATGCATGATTTTTAAAAATGCGATTTAAAGGTTTGTGTAGTCAGGGATTTCTGCTCCTGTTACCTACCACCAAATTTACAGCCCGTTTTTAATGGTCATTGAAGAAGTATGTAGGTATTTATGTTGTAATGCTTGAGGTAAACGATGATCATCCCTTGATTAGTTAAAAACAAAAGCAGCCAACTTCCCAGTCAAATTTAATCTTGATGTAGGTTTGTTATAGTTCCTCAATTTGAAATCATAAACCAACCAATTACATTTAAACAGTGTAATCGGTTCTGTTTCTATTAGTGCGACCCGCAATACTTATGACTTAATCATGCCTGCACACAAGTAGGGCAACAAGTTAAAATGGGGATTGATATTCTTTTGATGGTCTGCCCACCTCCTTTCTGACTCTCCTCTGAGCCCAGACAGCCAGTGAAATGTGAGTTTCTTCCTCATGGAAGAATTGTTAGTTTGATATTTAAGGGAAAAAAGTAATTCAAGGTCTACCTACCTTTTTTAAGCTTTCTTATGGCTCTTATGACCTAATATAGTACTTGAATTTAGACCCAGAAAAACCCAGTAAGTGGACCAACCTTGAGGTATGATTTTGCGTCAGACTTATTTTTTTACTGTGGTCAAAAAGACAGCTTAGTGAGCTCCATTTACCTTAACAAAACCTACATTGAAATATCTCCAGAATGATAGAAATTGAGCTTTGATTATGATTACTTTCTTTAAAATAACTCTCATGAATTTGTGATTATGGTCAAATGGCACTGTTCGTCAAAAAGTACTGAAAAGTGTCTTTGGCATGATCAGTTTTTATCCAAAATTGATTGTATGACATTATAAAATATATAGCAGTTATAAATCAAAACTACTGTATGTATTATTATTTTTATTATTATTTTATCATTATTATGTGCAAGTAATGAAAAGCTGAGGCAAGTTAAGTATATTAAGACCGGAAGGCAATGGGACTTGACGTTAAAATAAAGGCAACATATAGGCATGCAAAATTTCCTGCACATTCCACAAGTAATTGACCAAAATTAAGAGAGAGGAATGCAGTCTTAAACTATGACGTATTTCTAGCTGAAAAAGCTACAGCTTTAACGCACCTACAGTGCACACCTCGACAAACTGTTATTGGTGGGATATTTGTATCTGAACAATTGTGACGCACTTGCAAGTCGTCCATGGCTCATTAAATGGCTCGGCTTCGAGATTTTATTTTGAAAGAGGTAGCCGGATACCTGCTTTCCTCGGTCTACGTTAACAGAGAGTACGAGACATATAAAGCAGACAAGACCATCACATTTCACTGGCTGTCTGTGCTCAGAGGAGAGCCGGAAAAGGGGTGGGCAGACCGTCAAGTGGATTTTAATTTAAGTTTTCATTCAGTAAAAACTCCACAGAAACTGTCAGTAAGCATGGCAAAACCGCTGACAGACCAGGACAAGAGGAAGCAGATCTCGGTCCGAGGGCTGGCCGGGGTGGAAAACGTTGCGGACCTGAAAACTAATTTTAACCGGCACCTCCACTTCACCCTGGTGAAAGACCGAAATGTGGCCACCAAACGGGACTACTACTTTGCCCTGGCCAACACAGTCCGGGACCATCTGGTGGGCCGCTGGATCCGAACGCAGCAGCATTATTATGAGAAAGACCCAAAAGTAAGCAGCGGGCGGATGCAGCAGTCCTGCACGTACACACAGCTGACCGGGGTGGCGGTGGAGGGGGGCGCGGCGCCTGTGCTGCAGTATCACAATTGATGGCTGTGGGTGTGCGTGTGTGTTTTAGTGTGTGTGCATGTGCCTGCGTGCGCGCGCGCGCTCTTTGCTATTTTTTATCCTTTTATAGAAATGTTCCGGCTTTTTTTCTTGACGCATCTAGTGTATTGAAACAGAGTTTGAGCGTGTGAGCAGCGTGCATGCACAGTCCTGACCGCACTGACATTTTTTTTGTACCAAAGCTCTCTGTTACATAATGTACAGCTCATGCATCTACATCTGCCTCAGTAACCTTGATCTAATAAAACGTGCATCGCCGAGGACGATGCACGGCCTCGGTGCTTTAGATTTGTAAAAACTACTGGAAATATCCTGCACTGCGTGAAATTAAGAGACTCAACTGGTTGTTGAAATTGGTATTACGTAACATCACTGCCCTCTGTCCATCCCCATCAGTGCACAATACGCAACACGAAATGGTCATTCCCCGTGACCAGGTCTGAAAAAGCTACATTGCATACTTTTTCTCTATTATTTATCTCATTTCAATCCATTTACAGCACTCAGCTTTCTTGAATTACTGGAACAGGAGGCTGAGAATTTAATGGGTCATCATCTGTATAATAAATAAGGCTGCACTTGGCCCGGTACAGCATGCTGCATTGCGTAATGCCACTCTGTGGTCTGATGGAGAACGAGTGTCTGGCTTAAACTTCACAATTCAACATGTTTGAAACTCCTTGTTTCAGTAATCCTGCTTTTAACCTCCAACTCTAACTTTGCCCGGTCAACCTTGGGTCAGTCAGGCTCCATTTAGCTCAAGAGAATTCCAGTGGAAATTCAAAGTCTTAAAATTTCCATATATGGTTAAACTTTGAGGGAAAACTGAGGAAATGATTCAAATGATTTCAATATCTTTAAACATTTAATGGAATGTTGCAAACTTCCAGTGCTAGGTTTAGGACAAGCACAAATTTTAAGGATTGGTCTGGTCATATTTTGTATTTTGTATATATTTATGTAAAAAAAAATCCATTTAAAACAATAAATTTGAATCTTAAATCTGGTCTAAAGTTTTAATTGTGGTACTGAACTGAACTGGGGTATTGACACTGCTTTCTGTAATGAATAACTGTGTTAATGACATAAAAAGCTAACTCATCACACAGTGCAACAAAATTACATACCTGCTATTAACTACATGGAACTTTCTGTTAAGTGGATTGTTATTCAAATGTAGGCCATGTAATCTTTGGAAGAGCAGCACGGACCACCTCTCCTATTTATGCTGACCATCAAATGTCTTTGTCACTTTGGCACGTACTTTTTTCCACGTCTGCTGTTTTATACGACCCCCACCAGCTGCAGGAACAGAAAAGTCACATGGCATCCAAGGTCAGAGAGGCTGCCAAGATGTCAGCGAGGACACACAAAACCCATCATTTAACATTTCCTTATACAGTTCGAGACATAATCTATAGGACAGCATCGGTACATCTATTCATTTCAGAAGTCTGTGTTAGTTTTTACTCTCTTGCAGAGCTGTGAAGAGGCATTCTTCTGTGTTACAGTGGGCTTGTAGTTTGAGTCTCTTCTCTGTGAAGTGTAAGAGATAATGTCGTGGGAGCTGCCAGTAATAGCCCTGCTTTTGTTGCGTCTGACAGCAGCTGTTGTTTTCTCCCAGAGATAATTTTCCAGGGTCATTAGAGACACTAAATGGAGCACATATGTTTTATTTTTGGTGCACTCCTGAGAGATGTGTTGAATTTCAGTTCACTTTTTTTGGGAATCTGATTTTTTTTTTCCACCGTCTTTTCACATTGTATATGAACCAGTAGATATTTGCCAGCTTTTGTAAGTAATTTTGGATAGACATGTATATGTATGAATTACTAAAAGAATGTTCAAAGTTTTAGTCATTCAGGTTGTTTTTCTGTGTTTTCTGGCAGAGAGTGTACTACCTCTCCTTGGAGTTCTACATGGGCCGGACTCTGCAGAACACCATGGTTAACCTGGCTTTGGAGAACGCCTGTGATGAAGCCACGTACCAGGTGAGGAAAAGGATTGTGCGGAAAAGGCGTGACAAAGGAATGATGTGCTTTACCCAAACAAGTTCCCTCTCAGTAGCTTGCTCTGTGTGCAAGCACACACTCAGCTCTACACTTAGAGAGGACTAAATAATTGGACACTACATATCCAAAAGTTAAGTGGACCCCCAAACATCACACTTCCCCTACTCTGGTGCCAGTTTTTTCATTTTATGTTTGAACTCTGACGCAGGAATTTGGTTCCTTTTTAGCAATGAAGCCACTGTAAAATGCACAACATCTCAAAATAATAAACATGTCCTATAAAATAGATGGTAGATTCCTCTATAGTTGACTGATGCAACTACATCCGGTCAGGGACAGTTATGTTCTAGTCATGTTCCTTTTCATTTTACTATAAGTGATTTTAAAGCCTCTCTGGACAGGAATTGCGATGAATGGATTGCATTTCATCACAACAAGGATCTAATTTTAACCTCTTTATGTTTACTTTGGTTATGAAACTTGAGTCATAATGATATAAGAATTTTTTAGTTTTGCTTGTCTTTTAAGCTCAGTCTGTTTATAACTCAGGCTCTCTGTCATAAATTGTTTTGTTCAAGCCAACGCTGAGCTTAGAGGATTATCCTCAGAGTTGACACAGCTTCTCTAGTGCAACAGATGATTTTATACCACCCTTCTCACAAGCTGAGAAGAATTTCCTGTGACAAAAAAACAGACCTTTATCAGTAAACTTGATAATACGGCCCTTTAATGGCTATGAGTGCCAGGAATGGCTACAGGAAACTGGTTGAAAAACTGATGCTTTTGCCTTCAGGACATTACTGGCTTGACAGCACACCAGAAATGACTAGGTGTCATCCCTGGTACAACATGCATGTTGTTGATTTTTTTGATTATCCACAATTAAACTATGTTGATGTGTTCTTCAGCTGGGTTTGGACATGGAGGAGCTGCAGGACATAGAGGAAGATGCTGGTCTAGGCAACGGGGGACTGGGTCGTCTGGCTGGTGAGCTCCTGTTCCTGTTTAGCTGCTGACAGACAGTGATGTTTAGTGATGTGGACAGTCTTGTCTCAAGCAGACCCCCGCTGCCCCCCTTGTTTCCTCAGCTTGTTTCCTGGACTCCATGGCCTCTCTGGGTCTTGCTGCTTATGGATATGGCATCCGCTACGAGTTTGGCATCTTCAATCAGAAAATTGTCGGTGGCTGGCAGGTATGTTCACCTGGTGGTTTCTATGTACTTGGCCTCTTCGTGATTTAATCTGCTCTCATTGTGATTTTATTAAAAGCAAGGTAAATTAAAGTCTTATTAATACCTGAATGGGCAATTCCTCCTCCAGACTTTACCTTTATTGTAAAGTTTAATATTTATAAACAGAACCTTTTATCAGATGCCAGTTTCATATTTTCCACATAAGAAATCATCTTTACTTCCCTGAAATCGAAATTGACTGTGTCCTTGCAGTGAATCATGATAAATAACACAGTTAATGTAACAGAGCATGTGAACTTTCTCTCTACTCAAGGGATTTATTGAAAAAAAGGTTAAATTTAATGAAACCATTGAAACTCTTATTGATGATGGCAGTTTTAAGAGCTTCATACTAAAGTTGAGGCTAGAAAGTTGACTGTGAAAGTGCTGGATATATTTTGAGCCAGGTCTGGGAGCATTTGAGATCACTCCAGCTGCATGTTTCTACAGGTGGAAGAAGCTGACGACTGGCTGCGTTATGGTAACCCCTGGGAGAAGGCTCGCCCTGAGTACATGCGCCCAGTCCACTTTTACGGAAGAGTGGAACACACAGCCGACGGAGTGAAGTGGGTCGACACACAGGTTAGTGGAAACAGACACAGGTCTGACATCAAAACTGGTTCAGACAGTGACTTTTCATGAAATGGATCAAATGCCTTCTGATTGTGTAGTAATTACAGAACTGGAATAATAAGCACTACACATTTTGGTTTGATTTTGATCCAGGTGGTTCTGGCTCTCCCCTATGACACCCCAGTCCCCGGCTACAGAAACAACATTGTCAACACCATGAGACTGTGGTCAGCAAAAGCCCCCTGTGACTTTAACCTCAAGGACTGTAAGTGCTTCCATCCATATTCTGAAATCATCATGATGCTAGACACAGTCTTCTTACAAAATGATGAAGAAACTCAGCAGGAGAAAATGCTGTTGTCCCACAGTTAATGTTGGAGGCTACATTCAGGCTGTGCTGGACAGAAACCTGGCTGAGAACATCTCTAGGGTTCTCTACCCCAACGACAATGTGAGTGGATTTATTGTCGCGTATATGATGACCTTACTCCAACCAAATATGACTAAGCAGGAAACTGAAGCAGTCACAGAACCAAATAGGCTAAAATTTTGTACAGACAGTCTTTTTCTGAAGGTCAAACTGAAAGTAAGCACACCTGAAATTAAGCACATTATCCCTTAATGTACAGGAACAATGTGTTAAGGCACAAATAATCTCATTGTTTAAGTTAAATCTTAGTGGGCAGAGAACACTCAGCTATCTTAGTACAGATATAAAAAAAAGTAATTCTGGTAAAAACATACTTAAAAGGGCAATTGGTTTCTTTTTTAGTATACTCTTGTATTGACCCTCATAGCTATTCTACCTATCTAATGGATGATGGGTCAGTGTCGCATAAGTGGTCAAAAATAGGTAGCAGTGCTTGAAATGAGCTAACAGACTGATCTTCTTACAGCTGTAGAAGTCTTTTTAAGGATCAACCAAAATGTGACAAATCAAAAAGTTACCAATGAGTTTTCTTTAATTTGATACAGATCTTGTAAAAAAATATTTGATCCAAAAGTGTTTAAAAAAAACATCACTTTTCAAGTTAACTTACCATCTGTTCTCAACAAACATTCATTCTTTAAAAATCTTAATATTTTTATATCAACAATGTATCAAATGACTTCTTCAAAGTGACAAACCCACAGAGAATTATTACTAACTCTGCACTTCCCCTCAGTTCAAAGCCTTTTAGTGAATTTCATCAAGATCATTGTCTTGGTTTTCTGGCCCACACAGCTAACAAATGAAATAATCTTGATTAATTGGACTGACATTCCCCTGGCAAACATTAGCGCAGTTCAAAATTGTAATTAATGTTGCTCTGTGTCCTCTGGATGTGTGAACAAGTAGCTGTTTGCTAAAGTGTTTGACTGGAAAACAACAGTTTTATCAGCACAGGTGTTATCAAAAAGAGATGCTAGCTGTTACTGTTTTCCATAATGTTTCTGTTCTTCAGTTCTTTGAGGGGAAGGAGCTGCGCCTGAAGCAAGAGTACTTTGTCGTAGCAGCAACTCTTCAAGACATCATTCGTCGATTTAAAGCTTCCAAGTTTGGCTCCACAGAGTTTGTGCGACTAGATCTTTCTACACTGCCAGACAAGGTGAGAGATCCATCATATCTAAACAGTTCATGAAAATTCATGATATGTTAAAACTGACAGTATATCAACCACATACTGATATTATATTATTTTTTTGACTATGTCTTTTCTTATCCTCTTTTGTTTGTAAACCTATTGAATGATATCCTACACATTTTGGTGATGATCATAACACCATTTCAGATGACAGCAGTATTTATGTCTGCTGCATCTAGTTGTGTGTGATTTGAAAGGTATGCCATCTGGATTTTTCATGGTCACTGTTAAATACACACTACATTCATATCATTTTCCTTGGACTGCAGTCTTGCATGTTGGGTATTGCTGGTAAGTGCTGAATTTTCAAAACTTGCACTATACTTTCTTTATCTTTATATTTGTCTGTGGTCTGCAGGTGGCCATCCAGCTGAATGACACCCATCCTGCTTTGGCCATCCCTGAGCTGATGAGGATCCTGGTAGACGTAGAGAAACTCTCATGGGAGAAGGTACATGACCTTTTATCAGTGCAGTAACACAGAGGCCTTTGTGTGCTTAAAACAAAGAACTCGTTACATCAGAGAGTCAGTCACTCTCTTTAAACAGTCAGCAGTTTTTCCAACAAACTGAAACTCACAGACTGGCAGTCCTACTTGCTTTACATTGTAATGAGCAGACATATGCAGGAGACAAAGGCAGAGACTGAACGTCCCTCTCAAGCTGTTTTTTGAATTTATTACAACACCCTGGACAGAGACTGTGAGTTAATGACTCAACACTTTTGAACTGGACTTTCTATTCAAAAACTCTGGCTACTGCGGTTTAGCTGAATTGTCCTGCAGTCACTTTCTAGCATGTCTGTCTTTTTGCATCCTTCAACACTGCAACAGCTATGACACAGCAGCACGGTGACAACAGCCGAATGGCACACGAGTCAAAGCTGAACTCAAACACTCTGTGACAGGATGTCAGCAAATGCACTTGCTAATACTGGACAATCTTGTCAGTTAAAAAACAAATATACTAGACAACAGGAAAACTCCATTATACTCTAAATAACTAACACATTGTTTTTGCATCCTGTACTCATCTTTGTTCTGTCTCTGTGCTCTGTCCTCTGTGTGTCCAGGCCTGGGACATCGTTGTTCGTACCTGTGCCTACACCAACCACACCGTCCTGCCTGAGGCCTTGGAGCGCTGGCCCGTCGACCTCTTCCAAAACCTGCTGCCTCGTCACCTGGACATCATCTATGAGATCAACAAGAGGCACCTGGAGGTACAACAGGAGCTGACCCGAATAATTAGGCACCATATTGCTTGAGGGATCAGAATTGTAGCTGCTTTACTTTTGATATAGTGAGCATTACTGAAAATCAGGCTCATCTTGCAGCCCTTGTCACTTTAACTCAACAGTTGTAACTGAACTTTTATTTAAGATTTTTATAAAAATTTCAGTTGTGTCACCGTGTTAAACATTACAATGAACAAGTTAAAACTGTTCAATTCCAGTCTAGTTAAGTAATGTGTGAGGTTGGGGTCACTAATATTTTATTGTGAGATAACTTCCTATTTTTTTACAGTGTATAAAAACATTCTTATAGCGTAATGGAGAGAACTGTTTGTGATTAAAGCCCCAAACATACAAGAACTCTGAATAACACCAGACTCCAACTTTTTTCATTTGTTGTTAACATCACAAAGATTTTTTTGAGACACGCCGAATGCAATTTAAATGACAAGGTTTGGTTTAAAAAGACATACTGCACTGTGAGGATTATGGTCACTATACCTTAGTTATGTCCACATGATGCATGAACTGTTACACACAGGTGAAAGGAATTCCACTGTAACTATAAACTGTGTTTTTTCATTTAGCTGGAGGAGTATTGACACATAAATGTTTAATTAGATGTTTTTTGGATACAGCTCTGCTTTGTATGCCCACTGAGGTGTCTCTGTCCTTCACCCCTCCAGC
Organism: Acanthurus lineatus; assembly: GCA_029814665.1. Lineage (NCBI taxonomy): Eukaryota > Metazoa > Chordata > Actinopteri > Acanthuriformes > Acanthuridae > Acanthurus > Acanthurus lineatus. The sequence goes on from JAPZDV010000016.1 coordinate 932,627, forward strand.
GCATCTCCAAGCTTTACCCTGGAGATGTTGACCGCCTGCGCCGAATGTCCCTGATTGAGGAAGGGGATGTCAAGAAAATCAACATGGCTCACCTTTGCATTGTGGGATCTCACGCTGTCAACGGAGTGGCCCGCATTCACTCTGAAATCATCAAAAACACTGTGTAGGAAAAACTAGTTCACCCTCATCCTTCTCACACTTGTGTTTGCTTGTATAACATTACTGTAAAGAAATCTAAGGCCACATGTGTATTTGACATAACTGGTGAGTAAAAACCTGCAACAAGCTGTCACCTCTTTAATTACAGTTATTCACTATTGTTCCACATTGTTTTGGACACAAAAACATGAAAAAATAGGGCTAAAATGAAAAATTACCTGTTTCCCATTTAAACATCACTTAAATTAGTTATGGCTGTGCTCCTTTTCTCCTCAGGTTCAAGGATTTCTATGACGTCGACCCTAAAAAGTTTCAGAATAAGACCAACGGCATCACACCCAGGCGCTGGCTGGTCATGTGTAATCCTGGCCTGGCTGAAGTTATCGCAGAGGTGCGTTTGTTTTCGTTTGTACACACTGAATATAGAGTTAAGAAGTTAGAGGACTTTTCTCAAAACATTCCTGTGAAGAAAGCATTAGCTCACTGAGAGCTGGAGCTCTTTCAAAGCTGGAATAGATATGAAGCTGTCTTAATAACACCATCATTACAAAGGATGGATTTTTTGAAAATATCTGCTTCTTTGCAGCCCTGCCCCCCCTGAATGTTAATCATTTGATTAGTCAGTTGACTTCCATTTTGTCAGTCAACTCGTAGCATTTATTTGTTTTTAGCAGCGTCACTGTAGCAATACAATCTTTGCATTAATTAGCCAAAACTGATTTGACTAACAAAATTTGTTTACAGACCCTTTTTTTTCTGATTGAAAGTCACGAATATACTCCTTGCAAAGAGGAAGAGTCCAGACCTCACTCACGCAATTCCACACATTAATGCATGGAAGAGTCAATTTACAATGAAAACTAATTAATTTATGATTTTTTTCTGTATTAGTTTGCATCCTCTTACACATATCTTTCACATGGTGGTGATATGAGAGAAAAATGTGTGCGCTGTCTTTAACCTCCCTGCAATGTAACCTCAACCAAACCTCCAGGACATCTGGATCTTGTGACCTGCCAAACAAAGAGTAACCTCTTGTTTTACTGTTATGGGAAAAGGAGCTCAGAGCCAGCAAGGTCTGGTCATATTCTCATAACTAGCTTAAGCAACTAGCGTTACATCAGAAACCACATCCTGCTGCAGGCTTTGTGTGACCATGATATTCAAATATATCAGAGTAGCTGCTCAACTCAACAATACTTGTACAAGAGCTGAAGTGTGAAATAAGCTTGGCATTGTTTAGATCATGCACTGTAAGAACTAATGTTAACATCCAGGGGAGCTGATGTTTTCTGAGTCATTGAAGTACACCTTCTTCAACAAATTTAAATGTTGCTTCTCAAATAACGCTTGCAGTTAATTTCTAAAGATAATTTAGTCATTTTTTATAACACAATCACTACAAAGCCTAGTAAGCTCTGTGGATCCTGGTGTGACAGTCTTTTTCTGTAGTTTTCTTTCTGCCTTTGCAGTTTAATTGCTGATATCAATTAACTAGATATTGTTGAATCTTTCATTCATTTTAAGGACTTATTTTAAAACAAGATTTCAAAGCAGTAAAACCTACTTTTAACACCAGTGGCTCCACCACTTTGCACCACCTGAGCTGAAATGATCTGCTGCATTTATCATTTAAGAGAAATCAACCAGGATGTTTTGACAAAATAAAATTGTTGACACTGCATATCCATTTCAGAGATCATGTCACATGTCTTCCAAATGTTTACTCTCTCATGTGGTAATCATGCTCTTTAGAGGATTGGTGAGGACTACATCCGTGACCTGGACCAGCTGAAGCAGCTTCTAAACTTTGTGGATGATGATACCTTCATTCGGGATGTTGCCAAAGTCAAACAGGTGACAAAATGGCTAAAGAAATATGACCATATCCTGTCTTCCTCTGGTTGTGTTTGATCTCATTCCTCTGAATTGGTCTCAACTTTAAGGAGAATAAGATGAAGTTTGCTGCCCATCTTGAAGAGCACTACAAAGTGAAGATCAACCCCAACTCCATGTTTGATGTCCAGGTGAAGAGGATCCATGAGTACAAAAGACAGCTACTCAACTGCCTGCACATCATCACACTTTACAACCGTGAGTTTTTTGTTCTGTAATTGGTCAGTTTTCAGAAAACACTCATGAATTCAAAATTAAGTAAATGTTTTTCTTTAAATCAGGAATCAAGAAGGAACCCAACAAATCATGGACCCCAAGGACCATCATGATTGGAGGAAAGGTGAGGGGCATTGGGGGGGTTTTGTCATTACATCATTTTTTCCTATGTTGATTGGAAGCAAGATAGAGCACTGGCTTTGTTGTAATACTATATTATCCAGATTTTTATAAATGGATGTATATCAGTTAAATCTCTGTGCCTCCTCTTCAGAAATGATTAGTATATGTTAAGCAAAGTTAGTGAATAACTGAAAGAAGAAGAAACCCGCCAGTGCTTGCTCCTAGCTCAAATAAAACATGTCTCTTAACATTTTTACAATAGATTTTGTTTAAAGCATAATCCAAGCTATATTTAGCTAGCCACGTAAAGTGGAATTTTTCAAATAGTTTGCCTCACTTCTATCTCTGAATCCCTCAGAACAAATTGACACAAAACATAGAATTTACACATCTAACCCTGTCCCGATTAAAACATCAAGGTCTCAAATAGAATAAACAAGGACAAGTTGGGGAAAACAAAAATGGAAATTGTTAATGAGATCATTTACATCTCATATTGGCTTTGCAGTAACGTTCTAAAAAAAATCACATAAAGGGTGCTATGATAAAACTTTTTCTGTGCATTTTGAAGGTTTGTTCACAGTCAAACAGCTGCAAGGCACTGAGAACAGATCTTTTGGAAATGTCTGGTCTGGGTGAAGATATTCAGACACTCTGACAGTGATAATATGTAGACAGGGAAAACAGTTTCTGGTCTGTGACAACAGATTGATGTTTACACATAAACGTACAGTTACTCGTTCACTATACTAAGGAACAGAGGTGCCAGAATGGGCTGTATAGGTCACTACATAATCCAACACTCCCACAACACAGTTTCCTCTGCCAGTGTTACAGGTTCTTGTCAAGAACCGGTTGGACCTCTAGTTTCAGAAACTGTACCTGTAACAGCTTTTTCTCACGTTTCTGGTTAGAAATAATGGCTTTAGAGTTAGGGTTATGGTGCTGCTTGCTGGTTTGGCATGTTTTCACAGTGCTTCAGCTGTGTTTTTGCATCTGTGCTCCTAGTGATGAGTTAGCCTCATTAAAATGCACATTTTCAGCAAAAACAACAAGCAGTTCCCCGACATGACTGTTAATTTTTCTGCTTATAGCCTTCAGACATGGACTATACTTAGATAGCTTGGTATTTATGTACTTCTTCCTAATGTGAATGGTTCTCTCTGTTTGCAGGCAGCTCCAGGATACCACACTGCCAAGATGATCATCAAGCTGATCACATCAATCGGAGATATTGTCAATAATGACCCTGTGGTGGGAGATCGCCTCAAAGTCATCTTCCTGGAGAACTATCGGGTCACCCTGGCTGAGAAAGGTAACGGATCTGTTAATTTGTAATCAGATTCACAAATAAGTCCCTTATGTTCCAGATTTTAAACCTGCTCCTTCTTTTAAACATTTGGGGGCTCAGCTGCATAGTTCTTTAAAATCTATAATTAATAATCAGGAATCAAAGCTGAGTATTGTTTTGGTACGGACCAAAGTATGTGTGTTTCACTAAATATTTATCAACTACCAAAACCAACCTTGTCTTTTCTGGCTGCATATGTTTAAGCATTTGGAAACTCTTCCCTCATACGTCAAGTTAAAAAACATATTAGGATTATAAGTCTGCAAGCCAAGCCCCTGCAATCATGTGTTAACATAACTTTGATAGAGACAAACTACAGTCAGATACTGATCTCTCCACCCGTCTACTGTCTGCAGTCATCCCTGCATCTGACCTGTCGGAGCAGATCTCCACAGCAGGCACTGAGGCCTCTGGCACCGGGAACATGAAGTTCATGTTGAATGGAGCCCTCACCATTGGCACCATGGATGGGGCCAATGTGGAAATGGCAGAAGAAGCTGGAGAGGAGAACCTCTTCATCTTTGGCATGAGGGTGGAGGATGTGGAAGCTCTGGACAAGAAGGGGTGAGCCACATGATGAACTGCATTGAACTGTACAAGTGGCAATACAGAAGCTTAATGGAAAAATAATATAACAATAACAAAAGTAGAGAAATCAAGGAAGTGATGCATTATGTTTGTCACACAGTAATTTCAAGTGGAAAGGACAACACTGGCAGTAGTGTGAGAGGGTTTTCACACACACACACACATACACACACACACACACACACACACACACACACACACACACACATATATATATATATATATACAGTGCTTAACAAATTTATTAGACAACCACCCAAAGTAAGGTTTATGCCACAGCTGCCATAAATTAACAGCATTGGTAAT
>JAPZDV010000016.1:937365-955670 GCA_029814665.1 Acanthurus lineatus
AGCCGGCTCAAATTTGGGTATAAAAAGGTGAATTCAGTTTTTAAAATTCCTCATTCCTGTTCAAAATGGTAAAACATTGAGAGCTCAATGAAAATGAAAGAGTCCACTTTAAAGCACTTCATGATGCTGGGTGGTCTCTGAGACAAATAGGGACAAGTGGTCTAATAAATTTGTTAAGCACTGTATATGTACACTACATACACACACATGCACACACACACATACTGATCAGCTTTACCCAAAACCCAGCTGACACTGATCTTTCATTAGCTTACTAGCCATAAAACATAAAATTAAAAAATGTTAAAACTGCACTGGCTGCGATATTATGTTTTTTTTCCCCATGTTATTACATAAAACCTGCTGTAATGTTTGCTATGTCTTTTGTCCTTAGCTATGATGCTGTGTCATACTACAACCGAATCCCTGAGCTTAAGCAGGCCATGGACCAGATATCTGGAGGCTTCTTCAGCCCCGGACAGCCTGACCTCTTCAAAGACCTCGTCAACATGCTGATGCACCACGACAGGTGAGGACACACTAATGATGAATCAGCACCAAGTCTATGCTGACACACAGCCAACCTTTAGGTCCATCGTCATGAAGTGTCATCAGTGTATCACTGTCATCATAGTCAAATGAACCTTTTCCAAATAAGACTCTCTTCCTTAGTTTTTGATCTAAAGCAAGTTGTTATCATTTTCACTTCAAGGCCATTTAAAACTGGTCTGAAACGGTCTTGTTCACTTTGGTCACATTAATGTTTTAAACAAACAGCACTGATTTGTATTAGAGTGCTTCATCTAATCCAATTTAACTGTATGTGTCTGTTGCAGGTTCAAGGTGTTTGCAGACTATGAACAATACATTAAATGTCAAGAGAAAGTCAGTGCACTTTACAAGGTCAGTATATGTTTTACAAAGTGGAAATCAACAAGAACTAAAATACTGTATTTGTGGATCTACAGCATTAAGTGTTATATTTACATATAATACTGTACTTTATTGTATTATACTGTGCTTTACTATGCCCCTATGTCATACAAAGTTGAATTCAGTGTCTGCAAATTAATTCAAATTTTAGTTTAAAAACTAGACATTTCTGTCCACATTTAACGTTGATATAACAATGTACTGTGTAATTAAAATAAAAAGTCAAATTGGCACATGCTACAACACAGGGACAAAGCAATCAGAGTGAGGACACTTTGGCCAACTATAGTGACAAATAAAGTGACAAAATTGATTCGAAGTTTTATGATTTTGCCCGATTATGTTTAAAAACGACTTCCAAACCACAGAAAAAAAGGTACTGCATCTGCTACACACTCCATGGATTTTACGACATCAATTTCTTTTACGGCTCAATCCTGAGTTCGATCGCAGTCGGGTGGATATGTTTCACGTTCGGATGCTTTAGAGTAGGGCGGGCTATAGAGTTCCGTTACTGTGTGAATGAACGGAACTCTGCACAGTAATGTGCATGACGCAGGTGCAAACAGTAACTTTCGCAAGGATGTATTCAAAGTTACATCATTTGATCTGCATCAGCACCTGAGTTACACGCGTTTTGTGATTCTATATCAGCATGGACCTGAAACTTGAGCAAAGAGCAAACATACATTTCTGTGTCAAACTCGGGAAGACTGCCACAGAGACATATCGATTGCTTCGAAAAGCCTACGGCAATGAATCAATGAGCAGGGCGAGGTGTTTTGAGTGGCATTCGCGTTTCAAGCGGGGGAGAACATCATTGGAGGACGACGAGAGGTCCGGGCGACCCTCAACGAGCACAACCACCGATAATGTTCAAGAAATTGAAAGAATTGTGCGACAGGATCGTCGGATCACCATCCAGGAAATTGCTGACATGATCAACGTGTCATTTGGATCAGTCCAGGCGATTCTCGCGTCCAGTTTGAGCGTGCGTCGGGTGGCTGCCAAGTTTGTGCCCAGACTCCTGACTCCCGAGCAGAAACAGCACCGTGTCGAAGTCTGCAAGGATCTCCGTCAAGAGGCCCGGGATGACCCAACCTTCATGTCCAGGATCATTGCCGGTGACGAGAGTTGGATCTACGGCTACGAACCAGAGAACCAACAGCAGTCTCCAAACCCGAAGAAGGCGCGTCACGTCAGATGCGCAACCAAGATCATGCTGGTGGTTTTCTTTGACATTCACGGGATTGTGTATCGTGAATTCGCCCCCCGTGGTCAGACTGTTAACACCGAGTACTATTGTGAAGTTTTAAGTCGTCTGAGGGAGAACATTCGGCGCATTAGACCTGAACTAGGGCGCGATTCCAGTTGGGTTCTCCAACATGACCACACGCCCGCTCACAGCGCGTTGAAAACGCGTGAGTTTCTCGCCCGCAACAACACAGCTGTCGTTCCGCACCCGCCTTTCTCTCCAGATTTGTCTCCCAGTGACTTCTTTCTTTTCTCAAAAATGAAGTGGAAGCTGAAAGGTCGCTGTTTTGACACTGTGGAGGAAATCCAGCGCGAAACGCAAATGGTGCTTGACGCGCTTACCGAACGGGACTTCCAGGGTGCGTTTAACGCGTGGCAGGAGCGCTGGGAGCGGTGCATCGCTGCTCAAGGAGACTACTTTGAGGGCGATGCCAGCCAGACTTAGATTAGATCTGGTCGGATCTCGCTTTTTGTGTGCTAGGTTTCCGAACATTTGGACCGCAGTCTGTCATACAACCATCACTGTGGCTTTCCTATTAAAATACTTAGAGTGGTTTGACACATCTCTTACAACTATGCTTGTACTGTACCACTGTACTATTCTGTATGGTAAAGGCCCACTGCACTCTAGTGCTGTACTGATTTTTTAAATATGGGGTATTTTACTACACTTCAAGGTATAAAGTAGCCTCCTGGACTATACACGCCACTCCTCTATTTTCTCCAGGAACCAGTTAAGTTAGATCTTTTTTTACAATGTGACCCCCCTCTTCTTCCTCTATGTTAACAGAACCCTAAAGAATGGACCAAGATGGTGATCCATAACATTGCCAGCTGTGGTAAATTCTCCAGTGACCGCACCATTTCCCAGTATGCCAGGGAGATCTGGGGCATGGAGCCCAATTTGGAGAAGATTGCTGCTCCTGATGATCCTCGCTAAACCACACCTGCCTCCTCCACCTCACTGTAGTGCATGTGGTCCAACCACTAAAGAAAAACCTTGTAGCTTTTTCACTGTGTACTGTGGCACTGCTTCTTTACACTGTAGATCCCTATAAAACCTCTTATTACTTTCAGTTCATCTTACAGTAACATATTGAAGTGGGCTTTAGTCAGAATCTGTATTTTTCCCTCTCTGCACCAGCAATGCATTTTGTCACTGTTGGGTGAAAACTTTTTATCTCTTCATCAGCCTTTCAGAAGCTAAGAAACAGCCTCAAATTCCACTTTTGATTCATGGCATTGTTAAATTGGCATCAAAGGATGAAAGAAATATTCCCTTGTTAATTTGGAATTCCAAAAAAAGTCTCCCTGTTTTCCAAGATTTCCTCTCCAGTGATCTCACTCAAAACATCAACTAGTTGCCGAGGAAAAGTGTGCTGTTGTAACAACAGGGACTATTTCAAACTTGGACTTCCTTACTACAGTTTTCACACAGCGGTGATTAGAATTACAATTCTAAATACATTCCCCTTCTTTGTAGCCAGCATGGCTACCAAAACCCAGCAAATATGCCAGTAAACCTCAACACTGTGGTTCTGAACCAACCCATGTCTTCCATGGAAAAGAAAAGGGGCACACGGTAGTTAATGTTCACCACAGCCTCATATCTGCACTGTGACTGGATGGTGTTGGAAGGAAGCCATGCCTCCATATTCACCACTGATTAATGTTCATATTAATATTTCATGCTAAAGCAGTTTCTGACTGATCTGTCCGTGTTTTATGGTGTTTCCTGAATATATCCATTTATATGTGTACTGTCATTGATGACGTGGGGAAATGTGATGACCCAACAGTTTACTTGTGAAGGACTAAGCATGTTTGTGTCTCACTTTGCTAAACTCTGTTCCTTGAAGTGACCTCTTATCAAATAACAAAGCCTTCTCTGCCTAAAACCTAAGTGACTGAATTTATCTTCAAAAAATTTGTGTATTTTGTGGTGTAGTTGTGTGTGTGTGTATATGTACTAACATACATGAGTCCATGACACTATGGATATCAACTTGACTGTAACAACATACTGTCCTGCTTCAGCTACTGCATATAACTGTCTGCCTGCTGTGGTTCAGCCTGTAAAGGCTGCAGAAAGAAAGACCTGTCCACTGAACCCAACATCTCATTGTCAGTCAGTGTTTTTCTTTTTTAGTCAATAAATGACAAAACTACACAAACGTCTCGATTCATTTGTATAGTGTCACACAAAACCTAATGTTTAGAAAGGTTTCTGCAACATATCTGCTCAAAAATGAGGTGAAACAGAGAAAACATAATTTGATCTGTTTTGAAAACTGCACACTGTTTTACTTAATATGGTACCTTACTATTTAAGCACTCTAATTTATAATTAGCAATATTTTAACAAACAACATCATAACACTGTTGATAATATCCACAAGTGGAGGCTGCAGGCTCTCCTTGGCTTTGTATGGTCCTAGAAAATAACCCTAATGATGTCAAAGTGTTGTCATTAAAGTTATCACAGGTCAGGCTCAGATTTGCTCATCAAGTGCATTACAAACAGGACTGTGCTTGAAAGACAGGAATTATAGGCTAGTCTAATGAAGAAGTGATACAAAAGGCAGATCTGCATTATTTGATGTAAGATCCAGTGATTTTGGAGCTGATCCATACTGGAGACTAGGAGTGAGGATATGTCAGCCTCTCCTGCACAGACTTTTACCATCCTCAAGTACAGTGAAATATCCAAACAGTCTTGGTTTAGAATGGTCACAAGTCATTTTTCATTTGTCTCAGTTGTTGAAAACTGTTCTCAACAACATGAGACCATGATATTTTGGAGATCAAAAGATTTTTACCAGTGACAAAATATTTGTTACCCACTAAAAAAGCTTCATATTATAGCAAATAAACATAGTGAACCTAAACTAAAAACTAAATGGAACATTTTAGATTTGATATAAATAAGATGAATGTGTGCTCACACAAGAGAACAATCGATTTGGTACTGGATGATGTCTGATTTAATGTATGTTATGTACGACAGGATCAGGAATGTTAACTTAAAAACATGAAGCATGAATATGTTGAACTTGGCAATCCTAACAGCTAGACCTCATGGGAAATTCTCATTTTAAACACTGCATTTTGAGTTGTGACACATCAGTAAAGATTGAGTCATATGATTTGAAGCAGCTTTTAATAAAGCTTTTAATACATTTTTAGCCACCCTTGAACAAATTTCTGGAGTTTCAAGGCATTGTAAGTTAGAATTTAATATGTGCACCTATAAACAAGTAAAATATTTTTGAAAATGGATCAATGTGTCAGGTGTCTGGTGGCACACTCAGGGCAACATTTCAGCTGAAATAACGGCTGTGTAACTGCAGAGCAAACTTGCTGTTCAACTACTTTAAATAGGAGTTCATGTGGAAACCTTGGTAAAGAAGTTGTTATTTGGAACAAACATTTGGGATTTGATAAGGGTTTATCAAAACTTCCTGGCTTTAAAAAGGAAGAGATGTGGGAATACCACATGATTGTTGTGGATGTTGACTTCAAATTAATTAATTAATTATTACCCAGCTTTCACAGGATGTCAATTTAGATTTTGCAAGATGTCCTCACACTGCTGCCACCAGAGAAGGAAACACTCAGTCTGATGGTACTGGCCCATGAAGCACATGCTGAGGTAAACATCATCAGTGGCTGGCAGACCACATCCAGGACAGGACACCTGAGAGCAATAAACAAACACAGCCAAAGGAGAACATGCACCTGAGCCACTTTCTACTGACTGCCATTAGAGGGCAATATTGGTTCTTTTCTTTCTTTTTTTTTTGTGAGTAAAATAAACAGTTTATGTTGCAATCACTTCATCAACAGCATCTCTAATGCTTCAAAAAAGATGAGACAAAAGCTTTTATCATTTCAGATTAAGCCCTTTGGAATATTTTGCAGGAAAACATTGTGTTAAGGTAGCCAATTAAGGTTGCAAAATTCAAGAATATTGTTATCTGAATAGTAAATGACACCATTTGTATTTGTCTTGATTTTAAGTTGAACAAACAAAATGCCTAAGAATTTGGTGGTAAAGCCCTGTAAAAGTTAATGTTATCCAAAAACGATAAGGACTCTGACTGCAGATATGTTACTACTTTGACTATTTATCAGTAAATAAAGGCTCACTGACAACATATCCTCAGGAACCTTAAGTCTCTTTCAGTTTGTTGTAAAGACAGCCTGGCAAACACATTTGCTAATGAAGATTATGGCTGAAGGCTCCAGAAGAATAATTAATATTGAATAATTAGTATAAGGACATTTAATTAATAGCAACTTTTAAAATGACTGTTTCTGTATTGACTTTTAAGTTGTAAATGCTTTTTTCTTCTCTCTGGGATGTTGATGTTGGTTGGTTAGCACATGACTTTCAGAGTGAACTTTTGAAAAGACATTCATGGTTGATAGACAATGTATCCTAATGATGTCATTATTCCCTGACTCATAAACCATAACATATCTACTGAGTGGTGGATCAGTAGATCAGTACTGGTGTATTTTTTTGTTGTTAATGCTGTTATTCTACAAATGTTAGTTTGTTGCTTTTAGGATTCCCTTCTTGTACTCAAACTGTTTCCTTCTGCCCCTCCCACATTTATGTGATTGACAGTTGTCCATCACAACTGGTCCCCTCCTCCCCTACCATCAATCATATTTTAGCCCCATTCCCCGCTTTGTGGTCTCAGTTTCTTTTACCTGATTCTAAATTCAATTACCCACTAGGATGGACTGCAGTACTCACGGTAGGAAATTATTTCTCCATCTGTTAAGTGTTTCTTTTCATTATTTAGTCATCCTCAGAATGAGTCAAATGTCTTCATGCCTTTTTTGTTTGTTCTAATCTGGTCAATCTGGTAAATATTAAGGTTGACAGTAAATTTCTTACATCCTATGGACAAAGTTTACTTTGACCACCCTGTTGTTTACAAATTGTAAGGAGTTCATGAGGCGTAAACACTTCATGACTAGTTTATGACCCATTTAGAATCTAACTGTAAACAGATAAAATAACATTCTGAAGTTTTAAACGTTTTTTATTTCAAAAGTTTCTCAGATGAAGCATCTGGTGTATAAATAGAAAATAAACAAAAGATAACGATTTACAGAAACTTTTAATCATAGTTATTGGTATGTAACAAAAAAAACATGTTGTTAACCTTTTACCACCTGTTTTTAAGTTATTCTCATACAGTTTAAAAAGACCTTATAAGTGAAAAAATAAATAACATAAAGAAATTAATTGTTTCTTTGAACAGGAAGCTTTTATTTTTTTTTTTAAAAAAAAAGAAAGTCCTACTACAGGGACAATAGTCTCATTTTACTGTATAGCACAATATAGTTACCAGTGTGTTACAAGCATACAGCTGTTAAATTCCCTAAAGAATTTTCTGTCAAATGAAAAATGGGAAACAATGTATCATTTGCTCACTTTTTTAAAACTGTATTATTTTTTTAACTCCAAAAAACACAAAATGTCCCTTTTGTCTGTTGTAACAGTCTGTCACACTTAATAATCTATGAAATGCTGCAAAAGTTGTTTGGGTCAAATGATAAGCATTGCAACATATAGTTTTTGTAGTTAGCAGTTTGTTACAAAGAATAAAATTCTAAAATATCACTATTCAAGTATAAAACTCTTTAAAACTGTTCACTTTAGTGACTGAACAAAGCTGTGCATGAACAGGATCACAGCTCTCTGGATCTCTATATTTAAGATGTACACAGATAGAGTTGCAGCTTACTGTCTTTATTATCACTATTCCTCTGATCAGATTCTGTTGAATCAAGTGTTACATAATCTTGATCATTTTGTTTTCCTACACCAGGATCATCAGCATCATCATTAGACAAATCCACCACTCTCCTACCATTGCTTTTAACAACCAGTCTGCTCTTGGCAGAAACAAATGTTCTGAGGATGTACCACAGAAAACTTAAAAAAAAGAAATCAATGCAGACTTGTTTGTACCACATACAAGAACTACTTCTAATAATGTAAACTGTTGATTTCTTCCCAAATCTTCTAAAGCTATGTTATTTTACTTTTACACCTTTTTTTGTGGGAATAATAATAAAATCTCAGTATCCTTGAATGGACACTTCCTATTTAGGAGCATCTTACATTTTTACTGTATCTGCAATTTATCAGATTTAGTGATACGTTGAACTTTTAATCTGAACATAACTGAGCAAGAATAAACAAGTATCAGCTATTAAATTTGAGGTGGTGTGGGAAGGTTTTCGAGCAATAGACTGATTGAATGTTGTATCCATTTTATTGTGCTTTTAACTACTTGATGGCAGAAAAGAAATGTCCACAATTATGGACAAAAGGTCAATTTTAAGCTGCAGAAAACTCAAATATATTATCCTCATCTAAGAATGCCGGGTCTCAAGAGGATAATTGTTTTTGAAACTAATCATAATATGTTGGGTTCAAATATTATTCTTTACCTCAGACGTAGAAGTTCGCCCTGTAGCCAAGGGCACAACACCACCTGCACAATCACTTTTGTGAAGGCAGGAGAGCAGCCATGGGCAAGGAAGAAAGCAACAGCAGGGATCCTGGTAACTGCTCAGGACTGGCAGCTCTCTGTTGACCTGGAGAAGCGGCTGAGATTCCCCCAGCACATTGTTAGCATCACTCTGAGGCCTGATTTCCTCCTGGTCTCAGAGAGCACCAAGAACATCGTCATAATGGCGCTGACAGTGCCTTGGGAGGACCACTTGGGAGAAGCTCATGGAAGGAAGAGGACCAAGTATGAACATCTGGTCATCTACTGCCAAGCACAGGGCTGGAAGGAAAGATGCATGCCTATTGAGGTCGGCTGCAGGGGATTTGTGGGGCGCTCACTCCACAAAGCCCTCGGTGCACTGGGCATTACAGGAACAGCAAGGAGCAGAGCCATCAAGAATACCACCAAAGCAGCTGAGAAAGCCTTGAGATGGCTCTGGATCCGGAGAGGAGAACCATGGGGACAAGTGAGTGCCACCTGAATACAAGCCATGGTCTGATCAGCCACAGCTGGGTCGCCTGGGCGAGGGTGATGACCACAGGTCACATCACTGATGATGTGTTCAGGTGCATCAGAAGATGTATTCAAGAACTCGACAAGGAATTCATTCCAGGGTTCAGTCACCAGATTATACCAGAACTTCTAGCTGCATTTCATTGGCTTCATCAGTAGATGCAGTTCGCTCAGTTGTCATTGAGAGTAAAGACATTTTTAAAAATAAATGTATGTGTCAAAATACATACACAAAGAAACATCTAAAGAAATGTGTATGATTGCTGTGTGCATGGATGTCCATTGGAATCACTTGTGGATGACTTTCTGGTCATTTCAACTTATTGGCTTTATTGTATTAACTCAGCTATGGATGCGGTGGGAGTGAGGGGTGCCTTTGACTCACTTCAGCACAAAGGCTTTCAAGCATTATGGTAAATAGATTTACCTGTATATGTTATTAGAATCAGTGTATGTACAGATGAACAGTGTGCAATAGTGAAAAATTTTACACTTGAATGAAGTTTTTGCTATGTACACACGTCTTATAAATGCAATGAGACTGAAATGATCCCGTGTAATGCAGCTATAAATAACTGAAAATGTTCATGTCCTCATAAGGTCAGTTGATCATATTCAAAATTCTTATTATTCAGGTTTTTGTTGTGTGCAATATGTCTGAGAAATTAATGCAATTTATTCACATTGATCTGTTTTTAAACCTTTATTACTTCATTGAAAAATAACAATTGTTATGTTGCTGACCAGACTGGTTTGTGGAGACGTCTTCAATGAGGCATTTTTTACTTTCTTGCTCTGCTCTACTTAAGCGAAGCTGGCAGATAAAATTAGTTAATCACAACACAGCGCCCCCTGTGTTTTGTCAGTAAGTCACTGATTTCCACCAAATTCTATCTAAAATGATACACTTGTTGAAGGCAGTCAGAGCTCTACTTCCAAAACAAAAGAGAAATAACCTCTGTGAATTCTCATTCATTTTGGATTTGGATTTGTAGTCACATCTCTTCCACTCCAGTGCTCAACACCAGAGCATGTCGGAGTTATGTGCTCAGCCTTCTCCTCACTCTGTTACATCTCTGGATAAAACCCTGTCATCTGAATTCTATCAAATATGAGAGTTCATAACAGGAGGAAATTGACAGTCTTGCAGCATGATGCAGAGAGAACAAAATACTGTTCAAGAAAAAAGAGCTGATTGTTGAGTTTATAAAATACAGAGGCAAAGACACATTAATGGAGCTGAGATGAAGCAGGTGAGAACATGAAATGGACATCATTGATCTCCACTCTGGATTTAAAAAAAAATCCAAGAAATTACTTAATTTCTTAAAAAAACTTGAGAAAGTAAAATTCTTATTCCAAGATTGTCAAATTTACAGAGGAGCAATAGAAAGCATTCTGACTGTAACATCGTAAACTGGCATGAGATGTGCATGGCACAGGACTGGAAGGCTCTGCAGAGGGTGATTAAAATCACCCACAACATCACTGATACCCATTTACAGAGCATTAGTGATATTGGTGAGGTGAGGTGCCTGCTGTCCAAAGATATTAAAGGACAATAACCACCACAGCCATAGCATGTTCACCTTCTTGTGGCCTGGTATGAGAGAAGTGTAGACTGCGACCAACAGACTAAAGGACAACTTTTATCTTCAAGCCATGAGATTTCACAACCTATCATTAGCACTCAAATGTAAATGTTATTTCGATTCATTGTAATGAAAATTTACTGAATAAATATATATCACTTCTTCAAGCTTATCATATGTTCAAGGTTTGATGAATGAATAAACTTTCACAGGGTTGTTATGTTAACTTGTTGTTCCAGAGCTAGATTCCCTGGAGGTGCCTCCTCTCACCCCAACCAGTAAGGAGGTCCTGAGTCAGGCAGTGAAGGCGAGTTTTGCTGGATTTGCCCAGCAGAGAATCAACCATCACTTTCCACAGGGTACAGCCTGGACATCAACATTTATTAGGGGAGCTGAAGAGGAACTAGAGTATAGTTCGAGAGCTATTGTTAATTCATGTTTGCATTTGTCCAGATCCTTCCTTGTGGTCTGAGTGGGAGGTGAATTACTGGTTGGACTGGTGCCAAGCTGAGTTTGGTCTCCACTGCTTGTCCTCAGACCTGAGAGGCCTGCACGGTGGGGAGCTGTGTGGCCTGGACAGAGAGGCTTTCCTGAGCCTGATGTCTGACTGTACTGCAGGAGAGATCCTGTGGGAGCATCTGGAGGATATGAGAAGAGGTACGGACATTTTTTTAAAATAAAAATCTGATTCTTCCAAACATAGAGTTTTGATGGAAATATGCCTTGCAAATATTTGACTAATTTCTTTTATTACTCCACCTTTGATAAAGATCTAACCCCCTTAAAGTCCAGTAGAGACTCTCATAGTTTTCCTAAAATAGATGTAATTTAAAGAAGTAAGTGATAAGAGAGTGTGGAGCCACTGTGTGTATTTAAATTGATTGAGATTGAATTGAATTAGTCTGTGCTTATTGATGATTAAAAACATCAACATATGAGCAATTTAGATCTGCATGTGTTCTGCTAGGAGTCTGGGTTTGTTTTTTATTTTTTTATAAAGTTTTTTATGTCATAAAACTGATGTTATTCTCTTGTTTAGGTCTTCAAAATAAATTTTTCTGAATAGGTGTCTTCCTTATCATTTCTTGTCCATGTTTCCTCAGAAAACTACTCAGACTATGATCAGGAGCATTCAGACAAACACTGTTACCACTTTCAGTATCAGCTTAATGAAAGGACAGACCTTCACCCTCTGGACCCCGTGACTCTGCACCATCAAGACTACTATCTGACCAAAACAGAAGATATCAACATGAACATGAGCGCTGCTCTGATGCAGGAGACTGAAGTGAATGGAGGTGAAAACAGACTTTTTACATTTTGCTGTTAGCTATTGTGCAAAGTAGGTGGAAGGGAATTAAAACAGTTTCTTTGGTAATTTAGCACAAGTGTGTTTACATGTGAGTGTGGTCCTGAACCTGTTTTACTGTTTGGTCTCACCATCAGTGTCAGTCATGCTTATGGATCAGTGATTGTAGTTCTAAAATAAAGTTCTAAAAATGCTATGTAAGTGTTAACCTGAATCAGGAAAAAGCATATTTTCATACTTTTTTGCCAGTGAAGTGTCATACTTGTGCTTGAGGTTCAGTGATTCATTACTTGGTGGACCTGTTCAGTCAGTCACACACAGATGCTCCGTCCATGAAGCTATTTAGTGATCGGATACACAGGGTTTTATTTAAACAAAACTAAACCAAAACTGAGGTTCCTGTGTCCACTTTCTACCAAAGAAACTGTGCCAAGCAAACCTTTTCTCTAAACTCCTCATATTTGTAAAGCTGCAGGTACCAATACTTACTGCTGCATTGTATAAGAGTATGTATGTATGTAACAGAGTCAGGGATAAAGTAAAAAAAAACAAAAAACAAAACATCTTCTACTGGAGCTCTAAGCTGCATGAAGCTATTTGGGGTTAACCAGCCCTTTTTGACTACTTTTTTGGCTTGCTAAGTCCTGTTTCATAGACTTCTGATCACATTTCCAGCAGCAGGCAGTCTTAATAAACCCACTGTGAAATACCAACCCAACTGAGGGGGAATATTAGAGTTAAAGTAAGCTGGTGGACATGAACAAACACATCAGCAGACTCTTTGTCAATGAAGAAAATTAACTGAGCCGATACTGACTGTTAAAACACAATGTCGAAAGTAAAAAAATACAACTTGGCTTTACAAAGGTTAAAAAACAAAGAGAAGCTGATCTGTCCAGAGGCATTATCGAAGTTGAAACTAAATCAAAATACTACACTTAAATGTGGACAAAAACCTGACATCAGATAGATGTCAGTCTCTTGAATGTAGAACTAGGCACTGAGTGCTAATACATTCGATATAACTTCTCTATGGTGTTAGTTTTTATACTGGATGTTACATTTTTAAAATGTTGGGGAGAACATCTGTCCTGCTTGTTGAAGCTGTTGCTGTTGTTTTCACAATTAAAATATAAAGATAGGACAACAATACTGCACCAGTTCACTTTGTCATTAAAACTAGTCAGTCATTTTCAAATAGTATCCTTCTTTTTTTACAATTCCTTGAAATTGATGTATGGCAAGAGACTTTTCAACAGATGGTTCCACGAGACTGACACGTACACATATCCAACATGAGGGTACCAGAGCTATTTTGCATCACCTGCCTTTTTCTCTGTTTCTCCTGTTCTCTACTTACAGAAGCAGACTCAGAGGTGGAGATTGCTCACAGTGATGACTCTGACATTGTGGGCTCTCTATCATGGACCGCTTCACTCCAGGATATTGAGACAGTGACGGAAGAGACCATGTCTGAAGATGTCTTCACTTTACCACAGGCACACAAGAGCTTCAAAGAATATGTAGGAAACAAAACAGATCTTGGCAGAGCCGTGATACCAGCAGCTGTTCTTGCTGGTTTCACCGGTGAGTGGTGTTAGAAAGGGGGGAGGCCCACTGGAGAGAGATTTTAAATCTCATATAGATCTACGTTCATGCCAGTTGTAAATCTATGCTGCAGGTCTTTAATGTTTTTTTTTACTCTTGTGTTTCAACAGGAAGTGGTCCCATTCAGCTGTGGCAGTTTCTTTTGGAGCTTCTCACAGACCCCAGCTGTCAGTCATGTATAAGCTGGACAGGAGATGGGTGGGAGTTCAAGCTGACTGACCCCGATGAGGTATATCATGTTTGTGGCTTAAAGCAATATGGGATGAAAAGCATTTTTTCTATTGTATTCAGCTTCACACTTGAGTGAGAAGATCATCATCAGGTCCACTAATCTATGTTTATCTGTTTTTAGCCTGGCTAAGCAAAGACACTGGAAGATCAGGGGCACTGCTAACATAGCTCTTTCAAAAAATTACATAAGAACAAAGTTCAACACTCATTCTATCTACCAAGCTCCACTAGTATTTGCATATGTGGCTCATTGTGTTTTCTCTTTTGTTTTGGTAGTCTTGTCTTGTTTCACATCCCAATTCCTATCAAGTTTCCATCTTGCTTGATCACTTGTAATGCCTTAATGTGTTTCACCTGTGTCTACCTTTTTGTAAGGGTATTTAATCCTTGCCTCCCTTTGTTGTCAGTTCATCTCTTTCAGCTGTCTGGTCCTGTGACTGTTTCCTTGTGCTCTTTGTTTGCTTTTTTAAAATGTGTATTTTCTTAGCTTTTGCTCTTTCATTAGTTGCTCCCCTGGTTTCTCTTTGCCATCAGCTTATTCATTAAAAAACTTGCGATTGTTTCATTTGTTTTGTGTCTTGGATTTTTGCTTTTGGGTCTTTTTTTTGTCAACTTTGACAATCTCATTGTATCTATACAGACATATGAGTTAATGATTTTTTGGTAGTAGTCATTTATTTTACGCTCGACCTCCAGGGCCACTGCAGAAACTTCTTTTATCACTCAAAAATGCTCACATTAAACCTGCATCATGCCATATTTTTTATTATCATTATATTGCTGTCAAAGTAATCTAAAGTCTATGAAATTTATGTTTGTGCCTTGTGGAGTAAAATATAGCATTTTCTCCAGGTGGCCTTGCTGTGGGGACGGAGGAAGAACAAACCCAAAATGAACTATGAAAAGTTGAGTCGTGGTCTACGATACTACTATGACAAGAACATCATCCGCAAGACAGCTGGCAAACGCTACGTCTATCGCTTCGTCTGCAACCTGCAGGGCCTGCTGGGGTATGAGCCTGAGGAGCTGCATGCCATGTTGGACATCAGAAACAAGAGTCACTAAGGACCTCAACAGATACTAGCAAAAAAAGGCAAAGAGACACTTTATACTGGATCATTTTTGTTTGTGACTTTCTATTAGTTCAATGTTTTTTAACAACTGGCCATCTGAGGCTCAGAGTGTAACATCCTTTGTTGTGACAAGAAAACTGGTTTCATTTAAGTGACCTGGTTCTTGATATTTGACCGCAGTTAGTGAACAAAATGAAGTGAATGACTCTTTTGGTCCTGTATAGTTCAATTTATATAAACAAAACAAAACAAAACATAAACAGAAGTTTTAAATATTGATTATCATTAAAATTTCATTTTAGGCTTTCTTATGTTTTAGTTCATTTACTTTGTTGACTGAATGTAGGCATGTAAACTTGACTTTATATAGCAATATTTAAGATATATGTGTTTTTAATATGTTTCTGTTTGACCAAATCCTATTTTATTGCAAAGGAATAAAAAACTCTCTCCTGTTATTACTTTTAGTACTGCTCTTATCCATGTTGGCTTGGAAACTGCGTTTGACATCTCAGTCTTACATAAACTGTACTTTGAGGATCTCGGTGCAAAAACTACTGAACAGTGGATGTAGATGAAAGCTCTGGAAAAAGCTGCTATTAAATATCCCTGAGAAAATACCTGCAATACTGCGCACAGCCCCCTCAGGATCACGTTTACAGCATTTAAAGGCTGTGAATTAATCTTTATGCTCCAGTCCCTTTCCCTCAATGGAAGTTAACTATATATTAATGAAAAGTTAAAGATGAGCATTTTTTTAACCCTAACTTTATTTTAGTTAGTGCCAACATACAAAGCTAAGACAGTGTCTGTCATAAATAAACTTACTAAACATCAGTATTTTTTTCAGTGTAAGTGCTGATATTTGAGTATCTACTTGTGAACCAAATGTTACATCAACATTAGTGCATGCACTACTGATAAAAACAAAAACAAACAATGAAATTAAAATATGTATGAGTTGTATTTATTTCATTAATGCAGAAATAATTCAATTTGTTGAGTGCAATGTTAAGTTTCTCAATTTCTCATACAATATGTATGAGAGAGCAGCTAAGTTGAACTGACCAGCATAGCGAAAAGAATGTCCTTTTTTCCAACTGGTGACTTAGTCAAAATTGGTCTGTGACCCAGTTGGGGTCCTGACTCTAGGTTTGACAAAAACCCTGGTCTAGACTGAGGTGGTAAAAAGTGATCCAGCCTGAAAGAATCCCTGCTAGGAGGTGTTTTAGCAGAGGTCAGCTGGTGGTTGGACTAATGGAAGCTGATTGATGTATTTGCTCTTGCTTTCACTTCACTACCTATGTGAGGTGGGCTGTGTGTGGGTGACTGGAATAGTCATCTCCTGCAGAGAAATCAAGCAGTCTAATTTAAAATCTCTAATACCACTCAATGCATTTTTGATTTATTGCCCTCTAATTACTAAAACAGTCAAGGATTAATTTCTGCTCCTGTGGTTTAAAACAGTTCCTTTCAGTGCGACTCAGTTTCGTCTACAAGGCTAGCTAGTTAAAATGCATGCTTTAATAAATAGTTCACACAAGTGCAGAAAAATGTGTGAACTGGGAGTAATCTCAGGTAAAATTTGAGGTGATGTAATTCCTTGGATGACAGATGGAAAGCTAAACACTTTTTTATCTTCTAATGCCATGGAATCATACACCTTAAATAAATCTAGAAAACCTGACATGTTGGCATGTTTTCCAATAATTTCAAACTTTAAAAGATGAATATATGTGAGGATTCACTGTATTTGAGTCAAGTCTACTTACAGATCAACACAAGGCCTACTGACACAAAACTAAGGAGACCTTCAGCATGCAGACTAAGCAAATTCAAAGAGATACTCCATTTAAAACCTTTTTACTATGTGACACTGAAGTCAAAAAGAGTGTCAATTGAAACTTTTTAGTTTGCTCCCTCACAAACAACTGTGAGCTGTATAATTTGACCTATGGTTTATAGTGTGATTGAAAAAAGAAAAGAAAAATGAATGTGAATATACACTTACGATTCTTCTCACACAAGAGAAGAAGATTTGCAATACAGAGTCTGAGTCTCTGTGTGCATGCTAACTAATTAACATACAGTGTTGTTTTACTGTAACAACAACAACAAAAAGTAACATAAAAGATCTTTAGCCTCAGTCAGATCAGCAGGGGTAATGGCTATAAGGACAAGCACAGCACTCGAAACTTAAAGCCCAAGAGAATAAAGTGCTTATTTTCCATGATTCAGTTTTATTTCTTTCTCTTTTTAGTTTACTTTTGTTCCTCACAGCTCTCAAGGGGAAATTGGTATGGTGAAATTACAAGGCCAGTGTCAAATTCTCCAGAGCTGAAGACTGAAGATCTGTCCTGACAAATGAATAGATTCATTCCCAACACACACTCAGGCAAAGCTGCACTGTCTCCCCCACAGCGGCTCTTCCATTAGCAGGCCTTGGGGGGGTAAGTGGTGGAAGTAATCTTCACACACTTGATGCTCTTGCTCACTTTCTGGCTCATGTTCAAGTCTCATGAAGGGTAAAATCCAATAAGCGCTCAACCATTTCTTATCACAAACAGATTCTTATTATCACGCTATTAATGTCAGAATGCAAATGGGATGTTAAAACTTGAATGTGTCATCCACTCTAAAGTACTTCTTTATGTACAATGTGCCTCATATAAAGGTTAAACAAGTAGAACATGTTTTCACTTTCAGTCTATTTTTAAGCCAAAGACATCCTGACAGATTTCACTACTGATTTCATATCAAGGAAGCCATTCACACCCTACACCGCTACATATGATAACCCAAATTTAGTGTTTCTTGACAAATCAGACAACTTAGTCTGTGTTTATGATGAATGTAGTTAAGTGAAGCAGTATATCCTGGATGTGTGCTATGGTGATTTAGTAAGCAGAGTTTTTCTGCTGCTAACTCTGTTCTTCTGACAACAGTTATGTAATTGGTGTTGGAAAGAATCACAACATATTTCAGCTTGGGTACCCAGCGGGCATGTGAACCACAAGCAGAGGAACTCAGCTTTATCTGTAAATATGGCATGCACTGAGTTATTTATTGCATTAATTGAATTGCACTGCATTAATTTTATGAGCAGGGCAGTAAATTAGGCAGATATATCAATCAGAACCTAAAACACGAATAGCAACAATTTTATTCAACATATGTACACTCACCGGCCACTTTATTAGGTACACCTGTCCAACTGCTCATTAACGCAAATTTCTAATCAGCCAATCACATG